>CALNXI010001606.1:0-28460 GCA_942486025.1 Porites evermanni | reverse complement strand
GTTAAAAATCGTCCTTTTTGTGCTCAATTATCTCACTGTTTTAGTATATACTAAAACAATTATTCACCTCAGTGTCGGTGGCTAGTCGTGGATATTTACCTCACTGCTTCGCAGTTCGGTAAATATCCAGGACTAGCCACCTCCACTTCGGTGAATAATTGTTATATATACATTTGATTCTATTTCTACTATTTTATAGCATCTACTCATAGCGGAGCTCTCGCACGCGAAGAAAATGTGGTAAACTACCCATCCGAGAAAATTTGGTAATCACGTGACCGTACACCGACCGACCGCCCGACCGTCCGTCCGTACCACAGGCATACCAATGTAAAATAACTCATTCAACCGGTAACCCAAAAGTAACTCGAGGTTATTGTAACGGAAAATCGCATAGCCACCCGCGTCTTGTGAAGCAGAGACAATTAAAGAGTCAATAACGACGAAAACGGAAAGCGGAAATTGTTTCTGTATTCGTGTTTTCGAAGGTATTAAACTTAGATTAATTGCCATGTTCACAAACTGGGAATATAGAGCAAGAGAAAGACAGAGAAAAAGAGAAAGTAGGCAGCAGGCCAGCGAAGCTCAACGAGATAAAGGGCGACAGAGATCTAGAGCGAGAGATAAAAAAACAAAGGAGACATTTTTTTGTTGGAAGCCGCAACATGACAATTCTGTAGCGGTGGTGACAAATTGAGAAATGCTAGAGGCCCACAATGCAAGGTGAAAGTGAGCGGCAGTGAAAAAAAAGGGAACGAGAAAACGTATGGCATTTTAGTCCATAAAACGTGTAACTAAGAAGTTTCTGGAAGTTTCACGTTGTAGTCGTGCAAAACAACGGCAAAGAACTGTACAAAAAAGTGTGCTGCACGTGCAAAGCTCCTAGCTTTTTTGCTAATTAGACCTATTTTTGTTTTTCACCGTTCTCCGGCGTTGCCTTCGCCGCTTAGCATTACACGATTTTATACTTTGTTTGAACAAATATTATCGAGAGCTTCGCTTTTAGCCCTGGCTAAATCTATATATTAAATGGAAACCTACATTTGTTTGGCTCCTGGATGTGTTGCATAATTTCCTGGAAAAGCTCTTGAGGCAATTAACTGTACTCTCTTGAGCCACGCATCAGTTGTCCAATACAGGTCTCCACAAATGATTTGCCTAGTTTAGGAGGGGTCGGGTAACATGGTGGAAGATGTCTTATCATGAGCGGTTTCGAAGTTATAGAAGGGAGCCTCTGAAGCCTCCCCCGGTCGCAGGGAGCAAAAAAGCACTGTTTGAAGCCTGGTGTCCTTTACACCGAGAAAACTTCAGGTACCAACAAAGTGTTCGCTTTGTTAGGAGGATTAAAAGCGGTCTCTGATTCTGATGCCGAGCGATACAAAGTAAAACGAAGAAATTAACTGTTAGTCTTAGCCGAAATCAATTTTTATTATTCGTGCAACAACAGCTGTCCCGACTTGAATCTTGAATTTCAAGGAAGTAAACGGCAGCTTAGGATAGATAAATCCTTTTATCTCCCAACAAAAGACCACTCGAAGGCCAAGTAAACTGAAGAAAGATTTCTCGTCCTCGTCCGCATTATTTTTATGGCGGCCACTCAGTTATTATTTGTTACAGTCGAGCCTCCACTAACAGCCACCTCTCCACAACGGCCACTTCTTTTTGTTGCGGCGGACGGTCCATGCATTGACTTTTGTTTAATTATAAAAGTATATTATAATTAAGATAAAAATTATCCCAGAATCCTTTGGGCCAATTTTTTCTAAAAAGCTTTATAACTTTTACCATCCTATACGTAGAAGAATGACAGACCACAACAAATAACATTTGCCAAAAAATATCTTCCCATGTCACATCTAGGGTAGTGGCGTCATCAGTCACGTGACTATTGCCGAATTAACTTTTTTCGTTGCTGTGAAAAGATATCATTATCGAATTGAAAACAAATAGCATATCTGGGGTTTTGGTTGCGTGAGGCATTTAAAAATAACCAGTTGACGTCCGGCATTTAAAATTTTAACGGGGCAATGAACATGAGCGAAAAAGTCGAGAGACTAGGCCGAAGGCTGTAGAGAGTCGACGTTTTATCACACGGCAGGAAAGTAATGTTCTACTTAATAATTTTTGGAATGACTAAAAGTGGGACATGACGTGATCAGTCACGTGATAAGAGCGTTTTGAATATTTTATTTTGTTTTTAAAGTACATTTTTCGTCAAAAATTGGCAAGTTTTTGTTGTTTTTCTCTTCAGATCTTTACACTGTACTGCCTCTGAGTAATAGACCTTGTCACGGTTTTCGACGCCATCTTGACGAGTAGGCAAACGCGTGAAAAATTACAGTGTTTGTATGAGAATCTAATGTCGAAGACCTAGAACCACTTTTTTAAATTTTCTACCCATTTGTCTGTAAGAAAGTCCCGGGAAAAGTTACTGGCAAATATATGGAAAATCTAAAGCAAGCCTCTGGAGAAATTTAAGTACAGGTACGCCCCCAGTTTTTTTTCAGTGCAGTCCTTTGCTTTGTAGCTTTATTTTACAATTAATATTTTTCTTCAGTACAGCCGTTTTACGGAAATTATTCGACATTAGATTCTCATACAAACACAAAACAGATTGTGTCAGGCCTCTGTGTTTGTATGTGTCACTGGACAAGATTTGTATATCAAAAGGAGCAATCAATTTTCACCCATCCATTTCTTTATAGCGGACAACCTCGAACCGTGACTCGTCTTAAAAATATGCGGCACCGAAGAAAGACGAAAAAGCTAACCCTTTTTAATCAAATTATTTTAAGTTTCAAACATGAAGCTTTAAATAGTAACATAGTGTAAAATAATTATAACTTACTTTTACCGGTTTTACTTGTAATAATAATAATAATAATAATAACAATAACAATAACAATAACAATAACAACAATATGTCCTAGGCTATTCACGTTGCGTTTAAACCCTGCGATTGACGGAGGGCTACCGTCTAACCAAGCCTATAAATGCTAAGATCACTAACCTGCTGTATATTGAAGACTTAAAGCTCTATGCGTCATCAGAAGGAAAGTTGGCGAGAGTAATGGAAGGTACGAGAGACGCAATAAAAATTGGTTTTCATTGGAACGAAAAGAAGTGCGCGGTGGCACATATCAAATGAGGATGTCTTTAGGAGTCGGAAAGAATGAAGGTCGGGGAATCGAAAGTGATCGAAAGCTTCAAGGATGGGTCTTATTACAGTTTTCTTGCCGTGCTAGAAAACATCAGACAGGAAGATAATCTAGTACTGGAGAATGCCCAGAGAGTGTACTTTAAAAGTCTCTCTGTGATTTGGACGAGCTGCATCAGATTACAATAAGACAGTAACGACCAATCAGTTTGCGCTACGAGCTTTAACGTACTTTATGCAGACGCAAGTGTGGCCAATAGCTGAGCTACAAAATATTGATCGCGAGACACGGAAGATCATGGTGGAAAATGGAGCAAAGCGCCCCCAAGAATTCACTGAGTTACTCTATCTCCCCAGGAGTTCAGGGGGGAGAGGGCTAAAGTCGGTAGAAGCAGAGCATGAGATAACAAAGATAAAGGCAACTGTGAATATCTACGGCAACACAGATCCTACAATGGAACTACTTCGAGAGTTTAAAGAGAAAGCGGCCTAGGCTGGACGGCGCTCTGTGGTCAAAGACGCACAAAAGTTTGTAGAGGAGCTGAGGCTGGATCTAAAATTACAGCATCCGACTAGATCCAACCGGTCACGCAGCGGAAGGCGAGAGGATAGAAACATCGAAGTTTGGCGAATGGATCAGGAAAGAGGTGCAAAGGCCCAGGAAAGTGTTGCGAATGTGTTGCCAGGTTGCAGTGCTCTTGCGCAGACTAAATATCTTTACAGACACAATGCAGCACTCAAGATCCTTTACTTTGAGCTTTTAAGAAACCATAAGTTGATAGAATCTGTTTCTCCTTGGTATTCTCCCACACACCTCAAACCGATGTATGAAGACAATCACGTGACTGCTTTCTAGGATGTTCCAGTCTATATGTTCCTGACTATACAGAAGTCAGGGCTAACAGAATGGATGCAATAATTGTTGACAGAGAAAGAAGAAAGATAACGCTTTTGGAGATGAGATGCCCCTGGGTAGAAATCGCCAGCAGAAGGAAGAAGAAAAGACCTTAAAATATGCCCTACTGCGAACGGGGCTTAAGAGACAGCATACGGGTTTTGAAATAGAGCAGGGCCCAGTTGTTCGAAGGCCGATTAGCGCTAACCCAGGGTTAAATTTTAACGCGGGTCTCTTTTTCTTTTCATCAAAGCATTTTCTCGGACAATTTCTCTAATATTTTTAGAGTAGCCAATCATCAAATTGTTGACAAAAACTGAATTTGCTTTTCAAGCTTTCATATCTGAATTCAAATTTCGAACTAACCCTGGGTTATCCTAACCCAGCTTTGAACAACTCGGCCCAGGTCAATATTGTAACTGACGTCCTGGGTGGATATTCAAAACGGATTAGTATAGGTAATCACATGATTTCAAGTGCAATTTGGAATAAATAAGCACGAGTAAAGTACACGAGCTTATTTATTTCAAACTGCACGAGAAAAATCATGTGATTAGATTAGGTGTTTTAACCTGCTGTTAATGGTGTTTAAACTGATTTAAACCAGGTTGAAATATATTTAAAACTGTTTTTTAAAGCCAAGAATAAATTTCAAATTCAGCAAAAACGTTTTAAAATACATTGTACTAGTGTTTCAAACAGGCTAAAACACCCTTTTAATAAGTGAAAAACTACTTTTAAACTACATCTTAAATAAGAAAAAAATACAATTAAAATATAGCATTTTGCGAATTAAACATTTTATTTGTGACAAAACTTTAAAACAGGTAATAAAAGTAAGTTAGAACACCATTAAAAGCCAACTGAAAAACCCTTTAAATATATAATCACATATCTGGAGTTGTCTGAACCACCTACATGTATTTCTTGGGATTTTTCTCAAAAACTCACCATACTGACACTGAGTTAAAAATGTTTTGTAAAAACTAAAACGGGTACTGGAAAAGTAAATTCTTAAAGTAACCAACCAAATCCCCAGGTTCAACCAAGTTTTCTACAAAAAATATAGTTTATTTTCTTCTCTCCTACTATGACACATTTGTTAGCCAAATTCTTCTGCACGAAACGAAGGTCGCAAGTTGCTGGTACAGTATAATAGATAGATTTAGCCAGAGCTAAAACCATAGCTCCAGTTAATAAATTTATAATTTAAACCAAACAATAAACCTGCCATCCACAAATGGGTTATATTTAAGTGGAGAGATCCGTAAGACGTGGCCACAGTAGATTAGGCGTGGAAAACAAATAATTCCCAAGCAAAATGACCTTTTTGCTCACCTACACCACCGTTATTTTATAAGGGTAATTGGACAGTCCCGAAAATTAATTTTATGCTATAAAGGCCATAAAGACACGATAGTACTCGGTGGCAGTCCATTTACACTTTATAACTTATCGGCGTTCTCTCTCTTTCTAAAGGAAAGGCCAAAATGAAAAATTGGGTCAGAATTTTTTTTGTGGTTCGGTACAAGTCTGGTCGAGCTAAACCAGCCTTTTTGCATCATCTCTGCGGTAAACAAAACTATCAGGCGTTGTTTGTTTATCGTTCAGACCTCGGACAGAATTTATGCCATTTCAGGTGTCGGAGCAACTTAAGTTATTTCCACTAAGCAGTTGAATGTAGCAATATAGCAGTTTAAGAGTGGTTGCCAGAGAAAACCGGGCAAAATGTGAAAAATGTCAACGAGAGGGGGTCAACAGAATAAGCTCATACTAACATCATAGATAGGTCTGGTGGAGTATTGGACAAATATACCAAACATAGGTTCTTGACTGCTCTTGTATTAGAGATACGAGTATCACTTTATTCGACCCCCTCGGACGCTATTTTTATAAGCAAATTATCACCATTTTCTGAAACTCACACAACCAGCAAAATTTAACGAGCGAAGTTTATTTTTTGTATGCGATACAACACAAAAAGCTCGAAGTACTGCCTAGGTTACATTTTTAAAGGGCAAAAAGTGCTGAATAATAGGATGAAACTAGAAAATAACAAAGCGACGCCATCTTTCAGCGCTCAGGAGGGACTGGCACTAGTAGCTGCCTTGTCCACAAGATGATGAATTACCAAATGGCTAAAAAACAAAAATGAAATAAACCGGCTTATCAGCGACCTATAACAGTCCTATTTCTTCTTCAATTACTACTTTTAGTTAAATTTAGCTTGTTTTGTGTTGTCATTTTTTTTTTGGCGGAGTGATGGGGTCTGGTGAACAGGTGGCCAATTGGCATTACTTTATTCAGTCTTCATTTGCTCTTCATTCACTTCATTTTGAGTTATCTCGTACTCTTTACTGACTCTTTACAGTGTTATCTATTTTTGCGTCAGTCTTCAATCACCGTCCATGTCCGAAGGTCCACTCATCTCCTGTTCATGATTTCAGGGTGCAATTTTCATAGTCCGGAAGGCTTCGCCCTAAGGGTACCTCTTTCAAGTATCAGGTGTAACAAAGGGTAGGAAAATCACAAGTTGAAGTATGTGAAAGGAGCATTTTTTGCAACAGCGCCGTGGAAAGGATTAACAAACGAAATGGCGTTGGAAATTACCTCCGTAGGAGATGAATAAATTCCCGGATTTCTGTCATCATTACCTCCTCTAAATTAAGGCAAGACCTTGACAATTACTCTAAATGTGAGGACTGTAAACGTGATTCTGCTTATGTTAAACACCGTAGTGAGAGTGTTTTTGACAAATCCAGTGACGACGAGATGTAGGAGGTAATATTTCAAAAACGAGTGCGAGTGTTTTACCGGGGTTTCCACACACGAGAAAACTGATGAAAGCCCGAGGCCGTTAGGCCGAGGAATTTTATTGTTTTCGAGTGTTTGGAAACACCAGTAAAACGCGAAGCACGAGTTTTTGAAATGACTTTTCAATCGGCGCCTAATTGCAAACAAAAGAAAAAAAGAAAACAAAGGAAAGCAAAAATCACATAAGCATGTGATTTTTGCCTTCTTTTGTTTCATCAAGGCATAGTTTGTGATTATAATGTCCGTTTTTTTCACAACTGAAGCTTATTTATTTCAAGTAGTCACAATTTGCATTCAGTGGCGTTCTGCTAGTTCCGAAACATGGACGGGTTAGCTGAGGATGAATCTTGCCGGTTTCGACCGCCCAAAAGTGTGCAAGAAGAAGATTCTTTGCTTGTACAGTCCAAGCCTAAAAGTAAGATTTTGTTCCAATTTACGACCATAAATGTTACAGTCAACGTGTTGAGAAAGAGTCTCCTCAAGATGAAACCTCAGAAGATGTAGACGGCGATAATGATGATAAGAAGAAACTTCCACCTCTCCTTGTTTATGGAGATATTGAATGTTTGATTGAAAAAGATGTTGAAGGCAGGCAAGTTATGGATGCAGACATGATTCGATATGCTACTGAGGAAGATCCACAGAATGTATCACATGTCTTTAGTGGCGATAGATGCATTGAACAGTTCATTCACGCCATGAATAATCTAACAGAGGCGAACGACGAGGACAAACAGCGAGATTTAATTGTGATTTTTCATAACCTGAAAGGGTTTGACGGCACCTTCATCATTGAGGAACTTTACCGTCAGGGTATCAAAGCAGAAAACAAGCTGACAACCGGTGCTAAAACGTTAAAGTTTAATTACTGGTATATGAAAGCAACCATTACGTTCAAAGATTCTCTCTGCTTTCTAGCGAAGCCTTTGGCTGATTTGCCGGAAACATTTAATTTGGTCGAACTTCACAAGGGTTGGTTTCCTCCTGCGTTCCATACAAGAGAGAATTTAACTTACAGAGGTGCTATACCAGCTAAACAATATTTTCAACCTCAAGCTTTAAAGCCACGGAAAAAGGAAGAATTTGACACATGGTACGCGGCAGAATTAGAAAGAAACGACGAATACGTCCTTTGGGAGGAGTTAAACAAGTACTGCCATTCCGATGTGATGGTCCTCAAAGCAGCATGTCTACAGTTTATTCAAGAATTTAACGACGAAGCAGGCTTTAATCCAATAGAAAAGTGTGCCACCATTGCTTCTGCTTGTTATTTTATTTTGGAGACGGGACCTTATCCCAGAGGATACGATTGCCATTGAACCCTTGAATGGTTGGCGTGGGGCGAATGTGAATCAAAGTAAAGCAGCGTTGGAATGGCTATGCTATGAAGATTTCAAACTAGGGGAAAACAGACTACGCCACGTCAGGAACGGAGGTGAGCAAAAGGTGATTACACCAGGAGAAGCCATGTTTGTGGATGGCTATGACGAAGCCACCAAGACAGTCTATGAATTTCATGGATGCTTTTATCACGGATGTCTCAAATGTTTCCCAAACCATCGACAACGGGAACACAATTGTCATCCATATCGTACAATCTCAGAAGTCTATGAAGCCACCTGTCAAAAGACAAAGCAACTACGTCAGGCAGGTTTTACTGTCATTGAGAAATGGGAGCACGATTTTGAGGTTGAAAAGAAAACAAATCCCACTCTCATTAACTTTTTAACGACCTTTGGCCTGTCTGATCCATTCAACCCCAGAGATAGCTTCTTTGGAGGTAGAACCAATGGGGTCCGTTCGCATTGTGTCGCAGAAGAAGGAGAAGAAATTCACTATGTAGACATCAATTCGCTTTACCCATACGTAAACAAAACAAAAACGTATCCAATGGGCCATCCAGACATTTTGGTGAATCCTGTAGATCAAGATATTGGTAGCTACTTTGGGATAGCTAAAGTCAATATTCATCCACCACCCCAACTATATCATCCGGTACTCCCAAAACAGATTAACAGCAAACTGATGTTTCCACTGTGTACCAAATGCGCGGAAACCCAACAAGATCTTCCTTGGTTGGACCGTTCAGAGGTTTGTTCACACACCAACGACGAACGAGCCATGATTGGAACTTGGTGTACACCAAAGTTGCACAAAGCAGTAGAACTTGGCAAAAGAATTGTCAAAATCTATGAAGTGTGGAATTTTCCTGAGGATCAGCGTAAAGAGGGTTTGTTTGCAGACTATGTGAATAGATGGTTGAAAAACAAGACAGAGGCATCTGAATGGCCAAAGAATTGTGTCACAGAGGAAGCAAAGACAGAGTACATCGATGCCTATTATGCCCACGAAGAGGTTCAGCTGGAGCCTGAAAAAGTGGCCAAAAATGGGGGACGGAAACAGGTCGCAAAGCTTATGCTTAACAGGTGAGTCTAGGAAATACTTCACTTTGCAAGGCCGCTGATGGAAACCAACGAAAACTCATAGTTTGTTTACCTTTGTGTACTTGCAGCTTCTGGGGCAAATTCGGAGAGAAACCCAGCAAGACCCAGACATTTACAGTCACAAGCCCTGGTGAGCTATATACAATCATAGAGGATGCCGGGAACAACATTCACGATATACGAATTTGTACAGACGGTATCGTAGAGGTGGATGTCAGTAAAGTCGTGGAAGAGGTCATCCCAGGCAGTAAAACGAACATTTTTATTGCAAGTTTCACTTCGTCCTGGATTCGCTTAGAGTTGTACAAGTATTTAGAGTTGCTAAAGAATCAAGTCCTTTACTTCGATACTGACAGCATAATTTATCTTTGGCGTGAAGGCTTACCTGACGTCGAGACAGGTCCGGTTTTAGGCCGTGCTGATACACGAGTTTGTCACAGGCGGTCCAAAACATTACAGTTACATGTTACAAACAGGCGACACAGAATGCAAAATACGAGGCTTCACCCTGGATGAACAAGGCAGTGCATTGCTAAATTTTGAATCCATGAAACGTCACATTTTAACTGAAATCAAGGACCCGGAGGAGGAACGAAGAACTATTGCAGTACCTGTTAGCATCAACTTTGACACAAACTGGACCACCAAGAAAATCTGTCTAACCCCCAAAGTCAAGAAATACGGCCTTGTGTTTGACAAGCGTGTAATAAAAATAGAGGACTTTAGCAGCAGACCTTATAGCTATGAATGGATAGGCGAGACGCTTGAACTGTGACTGTAAAGGACCTAGTTAGAATTACCTTTTTGCCTCGGCGATTTTTTGTGATTGTTAGCTGAGATACAAAGTTTGATTCAATAAAGTGTGTGATGATTGTTTATCTGTGTGGAAACCAATCGGAAATTACCCAAACCCAAAGGCTAGGGTTCATTAGCATTTTAACCCTATTCCAAAGAGGAGGTCGCTGGAGGGGTCTGGGAACACGCGAGAGCTGCCTTGCTGACACAGCTTACTTCAGACATAAAGTGTGTCACTATTTCGTGGCGTGTTCAAATCAGTCAAGATGCAGTCTGTGTCCATGCAGGATTTGGAACAATTTTCTTACTGGCAAAAAAAATGTCTGACCAGCTCACATTGGTATCTCACATTGATGTCTATGAGCGATACTTTATTGCTTCAACGATGGATTACAGGCCATGGGTACCCTATGAGAACATATTGTTATGTCTCATTGCAAGTGATAGAACCGTTGCCACTACCCTTAACAAGATGTTTAGGGGTGCTAACGAATATTCCAGTCTTTGCTTTCTTTCCATAGACAGTGCCGTTATCACGAATATTATTAGCGATGATAAACTGGCTAAATTATCACTGGTTGATGGCTCAAATACAATCACCATGCATTGAATTTAAATTAGTCATCACGCTAATCCACGAAGACAAAAGACAATGACGTCATAGCCAGCGAACAAAAGACTTGCCCAGACTTGCTCGATGGCGTCAATGCAATGACAAAACATTGGTTTCTAAGACCTGTCCACAATCACTAGGCATCGCTTTTAGGTATAACAGCTAGACGGTTCAAAGGGTTCATTTGAGATTCTGATAAGTTTAATCATGCCGAAAGTAACGTATCCACGGGCTTGTCCAACCTGTGGGAAAAAATTAAACAGAGGACATTTCTGTCATCATAAAAAGCGGTGTGGAACTTTAGAACATAGAGTGCAGTGTCCGTTCTGTCTCTTAACATTTGCGTACAAATGAGGTATGCAACACCACGTACGACAGCAACACTCAAACAACCCTTTACGTTTTCCTTGTACGATTTATGGACTGGTATTGACAGGTGCTAAAGGTTTGAGAGTTCATGTGGAGACAGTACATTCAACTCAAAAACCTCGCTATGTGTGTTGGTACTGCATCGCAACGTTTACAAGAAATGACAACAAACAAATTCATATGCGACGTTTTCATGGACGTAGATGCTGAGAGCAAGAAGTGAATTTACACCTCTATTTGTACCATTTAAGTGAAGGTGATGACTTCCAGAACGAATGGATGTTTATGGAATCAAGACCCATTAAACGAGGCGAGCATAACATCTGCCCGTGTGGCCAGACAGGGTTACGTTATTACTTCTTTATGGAAAACAAATGGAACGGTAATCGAACTTTGGGTTCTGAATGTATTGGAAACATCGATCCAAAAGCAGGAGCAGTGATTTACCATTTCAATCATATTCTACATAACGGAGTGAAAGGGATCTACATGGGTGAGGGCTACAAAGGTCTACAGAAATTTACAGCCAACCCAACCACCACGCTCGTACGCTGCCTACCTATTGTCCAACATTTAAACCCACCACTAAAAAGAGACACATAGGGTCATTGGGAAGTCTCGGTGTTGTTTCCTAAAGCAGAGACTTTGGTTCATGGTAAATCATACCCACTTCGATTGCAGGCCAAGTGTGAACGAGGAAAGCTAAACTTAACTGTTGTGTAAATTTCACTAGGAGTGTCATTAGCTATGACAGGTAAATAAAATCACACTTTGTTAACGTTTAATTGTCTCTGTTTTATTCACTGGCTGTTTCTAATTTACTACAGAGTTGGGTATATTTAGACTGCAATTCAGCTAGTTCTTGCTGGAGTTGGGCCACGGTGGATTTCTTTGGGTGTCTTGAACTTCTGACGGTCCCCTTGCAGTTGATCCTTGAGCGTTTGATAACTGTCTTGATCTTGAGAGAGTTTTTTCTCTTCTTCTTGAATCATTTGATCCAAAATCACGCATTAGACTTGATCACAGGTAGCATTCAGAATGGCTTGAGTCTCGGGTGAACTCATTTTAGGGTAAGGTTTAATCGATTTCATTCGCTGCGGAAACGTGCCATTCTTGAGATGTTTTCTGAACCCTTTAATGGCATGCTCACGGTACCGCATTCAGCTTTAATGATCATGAGTTTCTGGCGATAACCCTTCAACCTGGTCTTGACAGGCATAGCTTTTTCTGTCTTTTCAGTCTTGACAGAAAGATCTTCTACAGCGTCACTTATAGCTGACATCTTACCTCAATGCGATCTAACGTGCAATTGCTGATTGTAGAAACAGATCCATTCTATTTATAGCCTGTGGTGAGGTCTCATGGCAAAGGTATAAGGGAAAGGTGAGTGCTAATCTAATCATCATTTATCACAAAACATCATGTGGGTAGGAGGCTACAGCGATTGGACTCCGGCAGAAAAGCGTGAATGGGATAGAGATTTAGAAGAGTTAGAGGCTGATCGGGAACAGAGAGACCTGACGGATACATCTAGTATCACTCCCTCCTCTAAAATCGAGAAAGGAAAAGATAAACTATCCTGGCTAGAATTGGCCAAAGATTTTCCTCTGTTTAAAGTGTCCTATACAAGAGTCAATGGAACTAATTTGTACGCAGTAGATCTGAAGCAGCTATTTCCTAGAAAACAAGGGACCCGCAATTTGGATTTTGAAGTTGTGTATCCTCTCTATGTTGGATTGAATGAGATCATTGAGACGAGAAAAAAACCTAGCACCACCCTCATAAAAGTACAAGTCTCCTCAAGGGAACACGAGGATGTGACGTATGCTTGTGAATTCTCACCAGACACGTGGTCTTATACAACCATGGATGAAATCACAGAGGCCTTGGCGGACCAGTTATCCATGAAACAAAACTTAAACGGAGGCCTGTTTGATGAACATTTTACTGTACGAGACGTAACTGTCTAAAGTGCAAGTTTCAACGAACACGATCCTAGACTGAAAAAGTCTGCAACTAAATTTGTAACGTGTTGAACAAGTCTGCAAATAAAATTGTAAGGTGTGGAAAAAGTGTGCAACTACCCTTTAAGTATAATCACTGTCCATGCAGAAACTATCCTCAGGCACCTTACAGGCACCCTACAGGCACCCCACAGGCACCCTACAGGCACCCTCAGGCACCTTACAGGAACCCTACAGGTACTCTCAGGCACCCTATATTTTTACATGAACCAAAGAGTATAAAAGTGATGAGAACTAGTGGGGAACGGATCAAGTGTAACTAACAGCCGTAGCGTCACTATGCCTTACTGTAACAGGCGATCATGTCCAATCTGTTGCAAACCGAATTTACTCTCATTAAATCATGACCTATCTCAAGTGCATCAGTTATCCAGTAAAGAACGAAAACGGCGGCTAAAATCAGCGGTATTTTCGGTAGCCAAATCGACAGGATTACCTTATATGTCACCTGACCCCTTTTTGGGGTATGCTATCATATTCTTTGGGCAACACCCCTCAAACACCACCCGTTAGACAGTCCCTAACCACTGAACCGAAACAGTGGCAAATTGCAAAGATACAAGCAACTGACTGTTTGGAGACGACACCTTACCCTGACTTTAAGTTTAACCACATGTTTTCGATGCTAGTGGTGGGACCGAGTCAGTATGGTAAAACGTATTTTGTGGAGCAACTGTTAATGAACAATCGTGTCAAGTACCCTAGCAAGAAACAGAGACGTATTTTCTGGTTTTACAATCAATGGCAACGTCGCTATGCAACCTTGCAATCAACCCTGGGTAATGAGATAGTGTTTACTCAAGGCTTACCTACACTGAGTTAAGATCTAACGGAAATCAACCCAAAGTTTAACAAGGTGTTGGTGTTTGATGACCTAATGAGCCAGGCAACTGACAGTCCTGTGCTATCGCTTTCGTTCACTCAAGGTAGACACCGCAATGCGAGCGTCATACTGTTACTGCAAAATATGTTTCAGAAAGGAAAATCCAACACGGATATTAGCTGAAACGCTCAGTACATAACACTTTTCCGTAGCCCCAGCGATAGAAAGCAAATAGACATTGTGGCTGAGCGGATTTTTGCGAAAGACAGACAAAACTTTATGGATGCGTATGTAAATGAAACAGAAAAGCCTTATGGGTATCTTTTGATGGACAATCAATCCAAGACTCCAACAGAGAAACAAGTCGTAGCAGATGTGTTTGAAAACTGCCACTGTTATCCCAACATAACCACTTGTACTAAGACCGTATCAGGTTGATATATAGCAAGTCTAGCTAGCTCGCATGAGGAGCGAAGTTAAGTGATTCATAAACACACAAAATAGATCTTTAATATTATCTACATTCACGGGACACCTCGAATTGAGGAGGGAATGAAGCAAGGCCAGTTAATCACCAATTAACCTGTGATCAGGCTTTCCTTTGAAATAAGACTGGAGTAGGTCGCTGATCAGCTGGTTTGTTTGTTTTTTGTTTGTTTGTTTGTTTTTTTTTATCTTATTGGTAATTACAGGAGCCAATAGGCTCCTTGTAATAGACCGTAATAGCCCACGTTCGATAAAGAAAAATTCTAACATGAATCCGAGGCTTCCTGGTCACATTTCTATATTAGGTTTGGTTTTCTATGTGCTCAATTCTCTTTTGGGAATTGCGAGACAGCGGAGTCGTAAAAAATTTGCAATTTTTGTCCGTATGTTGGACATCGAACGCAACTACTAGTGCCATCCCCCCTGAATGCTGAATTTTCAAGATGGCGTCGCTTTGCTATTTTCTAGTTTCATCCTATTGTTCAGCACTTTTTGCCCTTTCAAAAGGTAACCTAGGCAGTTTTTCGAGCTTTTTGATATTTCCTCCAGCTGCTGAACATACTTTACAGCAAAATATGAAAGAAAATTCACGAAGAGGACTTAAGACAAACACGAAGGGATCCGCCTGTTTGCAAGAAAAAGCTTGGAAACTATAACAAATGTGAGTTTTCTAATTTCTTCCCGTTTCAATGGCTCAAAATGATTATTAGTGTTTTGGTTACACGGATGATAGTAGACTGCAATTTGGCTGTCAGAGTTGTTCTGTCGTTTTAGTTGTGCGCTGTAAATCAATTAAAAGACGCCCGATTTTTTGCTCGTTTGCAGACACCGAGTTTGGGTCAGATAAAATAAGAAAATTTTAGTCTTGTCCGTGGCTACTTAACAAATCTTATGGTTCCGTGATGTGTTGTATCGCATGCAAAAAATAAACTTCGCTTCTTAAATTTTGCGGGTTCTGTGAGTTTCAGAAAATGGCGAAAATTTGCTTATAAAAATGGTGTCCGAGGGGGTCGAATAAAGTAATACTCGTATCTCTATTTCAAGAGCAGTGAGGAACCTATGTTTGGTATATTTGTCCATTACTCCACCAGACCTATCTATGATGTTAGTATGAACTTATTCTGTTGACCCCCTTCCGTTGACATGTTTAACATTTTGCCCGGTTTTCTCTAACAACCACTCTTAATTCCATGAGGTACATGTAAAACAGCAGCTTAACACCTTCATTTACACAATTTTTTTTGTTTGAAAGGGTTAAACTTTGTTTGGTGATTGATAGAGGGTGCTTAAATTTCCATCGAACATCGAAATTCGGGGGTGGGGGTAGTGAAAAAGATTAGGTCTCCAGATTTAAGATCCCCAGAGGTTGGCATCTCTTCTATCAGAAACTCGCCGGCGCCTGTTGTTGAGCCAGACCTTGACGATTCTTAAGTCAAGGCTATTCGATCTTGAAAATTGTCCAAGAACCAATTTCAAGAACCCCTTTTAGGTTCTATAAATCTGGATAAATTGAAACAACCACCTTAGACGCGGAAATCTTTTACCCGGTAGGCACTCTGTACTGGCTGCTTCTCAACAAAGACACAGACTCTAATAGCCAAGAGACTAAGACAGGTAACTCGACCTTCTGAACGTTTCGTTTTTGATATTTCAGTTACTGTTCGATAAATAAATTTGACTGGCCGTTCTGTTTTCGACATGGCCTATATACATTTGGTTTTCTACATGCAAGTTTAATTCCTATTTTGGCTATTATTATCGTCAAGAACCATTAACGTAAATTTTCATCACTGGAAATAAGTTAAGAAAAAAAAAATGCTAGAAATTGTATGAGATCTGTAATCAACGACTAATCGATGGATTATCATCAAATAATGGACGAGTAATCTAACGCATCAATTACTTATCAATGACATCAATGAGTAATTGATAGGCCACAAAATTTTTGGCCATCGATTAGTCATCGATTACCCATTGATTATAGCGAATAATCAATGACTAATCAGTTGATTACCCAATGAGTACTCATCACTTACTGATTGATGTCATTCAACATCGATTACAGTACAGTAGTCAAGTTACAGTAGTCAAGTACAAGTGGGGCAAAGATGGTAAATGCCACATTTGCATACCACAATACGGGGTTGTAAATAAGGAAGCAAATTTGGCATTTACAAGTGCAATTAAATCCTTCGATAGTACTGGCACAGGTTGCCCCATTTTTGCACGGGTTACAAGCACATTTGTTGCCATCTAAAAGGAAAAATGAGGCAGAGTTTTTCGATACGCTTCTTCTGAAGGTACCGACTAAGTATATTAGATATTATTAGCGGTTTGATGAGTTAGAGAGCGAAGTCTGCGCAATTCATAGTACAGTGTATATCAGGCTCTGTCTTCCTTACCTTTTTCGCAAATGTAATTTATTCTATTAGAACATTCCTGGTCATTCCATCCACCGTTGTGAGACCCAAACGGACGTATTTCAACACACTCCTCAGAAATACTGTTGGGTTCACGGTCACCCCAGCGAGTGTAGTTGAGTCGAGATCCATCCACCCACAACCAGCGCTTTTTGTCACGGGGGTTCCTCTGCAAGCCTATCCAGGTAAGTCTCCTTTTTTTTCTTATGTAAGATTTAAGAGCTTGATGTTCGGCTTCTGAGCTAATTATAGCCAGTGTAGAATTCAGGTCTTCACACGCCTTCTTTGCTGCTTGCCAATTCAGGACGTTTTTGGAAAGCTTGTAGCAGGAACTTCCTTCTTTAAACCAACCACTTGGACATAATGCTGCTAACAAAGCAACGAACACAGCATTAAGATATCGTATTTGAAGAGTGACATTTTCAGCAAAAGCATCCCCACACATTTTGACAGAAACTTTGAGAACGGTGTAGTTAGCGGTTGTGTGCGTGAACGAAATTTTCTAACGGGTTGATTTTCCCGGGGGGTGGGGACTCCCATATAAAAGTGACTGGGATGTTCGTCGAAAAATTAGAATTAAACCTCTAAGGGAGACCAATGTGGGTATGGTTCTAGCCCAGCCCAGCTTGTTGCACAAATTTTCTCCTTGCACTGAATATGTCGCCCCTCAAAAAATAAATAAATAAATAAAACTACAAACTGAGGAGTAAATGTGGGGGAAAGATGGTAAATGCCACATTTGCATACCACAACATGGAGTTGTAAATAAGGAAGCAAATTTGGCACTTACCATCTTTGCCCCATATTTACTACTCAGCTTTGTTACAATTTTGCGACTTCTTTGCCGAGAGAATTTGTGCAGATCCATTTTTTCGTCCAGTGGAGGATCTTGCATATGCCACTGCGATATGTTCAAAAACGTTCAAAATCCCCGTCATGCATTGAGGAAAAAGTTTCTATAGAGTCATGTACACTTGATCTCTTTAATACTGACACCTGAGAGTAAGTTAGAACGCACAGGTCGGGTAACCCTTTGAGAACTGCGGGCTTGACTGACTTTGGAAAGCTTTACATATGTAATAATCTTTTGATTTTATACTTCGGTCTCTAGTCAATAATGATACACTTGTAAATAGTTTTTTATAAATTCGATTTCAATTGCTACAACAGTTGCTTATTTTAACCTATATTGTACCCCATTCAGTGGTTCCTCTAATGCTATGTTATTTTGGCAAAGGTAAAGATATTGACTGATTGATTTTGTATCAGTTCTGTCGATGTAGTCATTTCCCAGAACCTTTTTCATATCGCCGACACTTAATATTTTTCAAAAAGAAAAATATATAAATAAATAAATAGAAATAGATCTATAAGTTAATCTAAATTTTAATGAACTACACCGTGAAGAAGTCCCCAGCGGGCAATAAGGTGCAAATTGGTTAGTTTGGACATAAGAAAAGAGGTCCAGCGAAGTTTTGGCTGTGATTTTGGCCTTGCTGGAGACTAATAAATTGTCTTGTTATTGCCAGGATGTAACGTTTCCCGCACAAAGTGAACACAGATTTCACAGAATGCATTGCGAGAAAGGCTAAAATAATGTTTAATATTTGACTATTACAGTGAGACTGTTCTGTTGTTGTGTTTCAGTTTTCTACGACGGACTAGTCTGCTACACAGCCGTTTTTAGTGTCGTCACGCAACGCTCCTCCCCACTAACGGCTGTTGAAAACCGAACTACATTCCTTTCCCGTGATTAGCCAGTTATAATTCAGCTCCCATTTTCTGGAAGGTGTTCGCGCCACGTTTGCGGTACTGTGACTTCTCCAATCACAACTTTACTTTTATCGGTGCCCCATGTGTGAATGACAGAATAATCAAAATCGTAGCGTGAAAACAAGCAATTAACTACAGTAGTGTTGTCGTAGTCGAGTCCCATTCAAAATTAAGGAGATAAGCAGCAGCAGCAAGCAAGTCGAGCAAATTGCGATGCACAACATGGATGTGCTCATAAAGTTGCCAGGTGTAGTTTCGGGAAATCGCTCATCGACAATTCATAAGATTGCTTTTTGAATCAGTACCCTTGAGAGTTTAGTCTTCACAGGAACACAATGAGCACATCCGGCACATTAAATTCTTCATTACATATCAGTACATATGCACGTTAAATGAAGAGCCAACCGATCCTGGTAATAGTCTTCTAGGCCTATCAAACCTTTTTTCACTTGGAACTTTCTTGAACGCTTAAAACAAACTTTTTTGCAAATTAACCTTTTCGTTGCTTGAAAACACAGAGCCCGTCTAAATTCAGCGACGATTGATTGATTTGTCGAAAACTGAGAAGCGTGCTCGCTTCCTAGCACCCTGCGGCTCACGTATTGTCAAATTTCTTATACACGATTGGCTTGTTCGTTAGACCACAAACACAAAGGGAAAGGAATGTCGTTCGGTTGTGGGGAGGAGCGTTGCGTGACGACACTAAAAACGGCTATGTACCAGACTAACGACGGACGTGCTGATCTTAGAATAAGGGAGCAACAACGGTGAGTAGCAGGCTTTGTGCCAGGACAGGTTATGTTACAAAGGCGTGAATGTTTGGTTGAAATCAAAGTTTGTGGTTAAGTATAGCGAAGGTTTATTTTTGGTCATGTGTCGAGGCGACTCTGGAAATTTATTGTGTCCAAAAAAGCCGCCGTCGTACTGCAGAGGCTGAATTGTCGTTTATTTTCAATTTATTGTTGGCCAAGCTAAATGCTGTTCGGATCACAGAGGAGTAACTATTGCTCTTTTCCTCAAAACCTTTTAATTTTCCCGCGCTAGCATAGCCTGTTCTAAGCGTTCAGATAGTGGAGAGCGGTGCGAAGTAAAGAAAGCGATGAAAAGTAGAGGGGGACTGGGGAGAGAGGTGAGGGAACGCTTGTAAGAATTTTTAACAAAAGTGCGTTCCGGTATACCAGATCCTGGTATACCCTCTGATTGGTTGATTTTGACAGTTTTTGTCAACAGTGGAGCGTCTTCGATCACAGCGAGAAATGCGATATGGCGGTGATGACAGACTCTACGTCCCGTCCAGAATTCGAACTCGCAACAAACACAGCGCTGAGTGACTTTCCAAACGTGGAGGCTAAACGCGAAGAGCAAAGGAACTGTTTAAAACACGTAGTCGGCAGGATAGATGTCTTCGCAATTTCGCCGACTGGCTTTGGAAAAAGACTTATTTTCCAGCTTTTTCCTCGAATAAAGCGTGCGTTGGAATGAAGGCAGGATAGAATGCCATTTACGATTGTTGTGGAAACTCCCTTGATTGCCATCATGAAAGACCAAGTGGAACATTTGAACAAAATCGGAGTAGCAGCGGCAATGATGGGAGAAGATGTGGATGAAGCCGTTAAAAGTGGAAGCTGTGAAATTGTATGATCCTTAAAAATTCACATTTCTTTAAAGGCGTACTGCAGTCACAAATCGTGGTTGTCTAAGGAATGGACCAAAGGACTTCAAAAGGAAAGCTCGGAAAGCAAGTTACAGCTATCGCTATTGACGAGGTCCACTCAAACACCGAATAGCAAATTTTCCCTTCGTTTGTTGGGCATTTTCATTGCTCGAGTTAACGATCGGTATTGAAACGGCTTTCTATTGAAATGAGCGATATTTGTTTGTCACTTGATTCATAATTTTTATGTCACGTACACGCTGAAATCATGTTTTAAAGCCGTAAATAAATTACTTCTCCCGCTCTCTGTTGTCTGAAAGTCTTACATTAGGTTTTTAGTACGATTATGTATACATACTATTAATTTTTGATCTGAGAAATTTTGATTTATTCGTAAGAAAAATAATAAATGTATGGGGCTGTACCATCAGTCTTGATTGATAAGTGAAGACCACCTACAGCTGATGCGGTCTGAGTGGGCGGATGAGTCTATTTAAAACAAATCTAACAGGCGTTCCCTCTCTCACCTCTCCTCCTCCCTCGCTTTTATTTTTTCGCGCTCTTTTTTACTTCGCACCGCTTCCCACTATCTGAACGCCTGGAACAGGCTAGCGCTAGCACCATCGAGCGCCCTTTATGCTTGAAACTAGATCTTCTTATTTGTTGATTCCCCGGAATGTTCGGTACAAGTATTTTCTGCTTTACTCACAGGTACTGATTATGAAACCATTGCGGGATGAAACTGAACTAGTGTTGTCTAAAACCGAGTGTTAGGAAAGACATTTAGAAAAGTTTTTCTTTTGTCCTTTTCTTTCAGATGAGGCCAGTGGTTCTACTCGCCCCCTCGGAGATGGAATACTTGCACTCTACAATGTTTAACATTATCTGTGCTCTGCTGTGGTCAAACACAAAGAAAGCGAAGCGAGACGTCGTGTAAGAAAACGTTAATTTAAAACTACTTGCTTGAGCCAGTGATTAGTCTCCGAAAATCGCTTGTATTGAAACTACAACTGTATTTCTAACCTCCTGACCCGTCTTTTGAAATTCAATCCTACAATCAGTACGGCGATGCAATTGGTATGTAACGCAACGTACTGTGATTTGGTATCCTACCCAGAGTCCCTCAAACCTTACCCCTTAGCAAACCGTACTTTTTGTTTGTAAACTTTACCCTTATCTAACCCTAAGCCTTGGCTCAACTTTAGCCATCCACCGTAACCACCTTGAAGTAACACCCTTTTCCTGACGAGGCTAACGCTTAACTCATGTGTTACGACTATTGAAATCAGTTGACACTGCACGTCTAGCCCTAATCTATCTCTAAACCTAACTCTAACCTATCCCTAAGCCTAACCCTATCTCTTTCTCCTCCCCTCCACCCCCTGCTCTTACATTTAGTAGTATACAATAAAAACTAAGTAACAGGTGCTTTTCGAAGTTAGCCTCAAAAGGCTCTTATAAAATTTGTGTTTCTTGGAAATTAAGCTGTCTAGGTTCTCAAACACGCAAGGTTCTTATTTTCTCGGAGAAAAAAAATGATTTTTTTGAAGAATGTTGGTGGTATTTAATATTTGTACAAAATATGCATTTTGTTTTGTCTAAATCACTGCAATTTAGAAAGATAAATTGACTTTAAGAACTCCGTAGCATCTGTTTCAACATTTCTACATTCAATAGGTTCTTTCAAAATCTTAGCCTAAAGAATTTTGGTTCTTATCTGTGGCTCTTCGCTCTATTATCAACCTGACATGATAACAAGTGAGCGTAGTGTGCTTTTACGATCTTAATGCTTTCCTCCCGTCATCCTGTGCATCTCTCATTAAAGGGGCAAGACTTTTATTGTCTGAAAATTGTATCAACTCCTCGAAAACCTCTTCATTCTTGGCTGCATCAATTTCTGTATCTTCAGCCGCAGTGATCGTATTCTTTAACTTTTGTAATTGCATGTATCCGAGAAATTTATTTTTCCATTGTTCATATTTTCGCTCATCTCAATCGAAAAGAAGTCTCCCGTACCTTGTCCTGGGCCATAACCTGTTTCGTTCATGACGAAGGGAAGATTATTCGGATTTTAAGATAGAAGTGACAAAGATCAAACACGCCACGTTTTCAATTCAAGGAAGAAGGCAACTTCTGCGAAGTATGGATACAATCACAATCAATTTTTTGCGATCAACCGTCAATAACGTGAACAATAACAATAATGGCATAGATGATTTTTTTTCTTTTAAGTGCGTGGATTAAAGTTCCAAGTGACTTTTGATATATTTAACTTGTCGGATACCGCTTCTGGTTACTGGAGACAACGGACAATAACAGTTATTGTGAGACGTAGAGAGTGAAATTGCCTTGATACAAGCTTAATCTGACATGAGTGTGCGAGAAACATTCTTGTGAATTAAAGGGAGATTTTGATTGCAGATGAGAAGTCACTTGAAGCTCTTTTCCATACATTGTTAAATTTACATGACATTCCACTTTCGATCTCTTTTTTCTAGCAATTACACGTACCGAACAATATTAATAATAATATTTTAAGTAACAGGCTGACAATGAATAGTAGGCAGCTTTGGAACTCGCACCAAAGGCGTACAATTTCTTGAGGGCCGAGGCATCTAGGGATATTTTGAAAATTAGAGTCTCGGAAATGGCGTTTCGAGGGGTTTCAAGAGGTATTCCACCGCGCAAGCCCTATTGTTTCGTCAGATTACACGCAAGACTGGGAACAGTGCCGTCGAAATGTCCCAGGCGTTCCACGACATCGCACGGTTCGATCGTTTCACAGATCTAAACCTGTTTAAATGTGCCTTCAAAGTCATTCAAAACTGGGAAGCTGATGCTTTACAATTTTATTCGAAGGTTCTTATTTTTGTNTATTCCACCGCGCAAGCCCTATTGTTTCGTCAGATTACACGCAAGACTGGGAACAGTGCCGTCGAAATGTCCCAGGCGTTCCACGACATCGCACGGTTCGATCGTTTCACAGATCTAAACCTGTTTAAATGTGCCTTCAAAGTCATTCAAAACTGGGAAGCTGATGCTTTACAATTTTATTCGAAGGTTCTTATTTTTGTTAGCAGTTATGGTAGAAGGAGATGAAAGTAGCCGGCTAAGGGTGGCTAACTAGTTTTGGCCGGGTACCTGCCCTTATTGACTGCCCTCAAAGTAAACCTAAGGAAATGAGGAAAGGATATAATTATAAGCTCCTTGCAACAGCTCAATAACAAATAAAAAAACTATAATTTTAAATAACTCATTTTGTGAATGAATACAGGCACAATTCTTTTCGCAATTTGACGCTAAGAATAACAGAAACAATAACGGTAACTTTGAACTTCAAGGTAACTAAATGAAATAATAGGCTAAGAGAGACAGGACTGTCTTCTTGCTGTAAATGGTTACAAACACGTCTCTCAGTAATGTTTAATAATTTCTGCAAATATGTAAAAACTACAACGTAATGGTAATCTAGATAAGGTAGATGTCGTGAAGCTTATTATTATTTCGCGCATGACTGTCAAACACATAAATGCAATCTGCAATCTTTATCAAAGCCATTATCTAGGCCTCCAATATTATAAATGCATAATTATAGTTTGAAATGCATTCATCAAAGCTCAACGTAAAGTAAAAAACGGAGCCTCATTTTCGTGTTCGTCGTGGAAAATGTTTCCTTGAAATAATTCTTTGTAAGCTATCAACCATGAGGGGTTGTTGTTTCGGTTGTTGTTTTGTTCTATCGCGGGTACATCAGCATTGGTCAACCTAACAGGCGACTCAATATCCGCCCGGAGATTGTTTGCGCTTCAGCCCTCACAGGCGAACCATATGCTCAATAGACCAACACGTCAAATTGGGCAGATCATCCATGTAGGGACAAGGTCTCTGTGTCAGGGATGGATCTACGTTCAAGAGTATCCAAATAGAATTAATTTCCTTTTGCAAGAATCTGGTCTACGGTGGAGGCGATCGATTGTTCAATCGGCAATATCTGAGCACGTAACAACGCTGAAAACTCATAAAAGAACATTGTCTTCCCGTGAAATGTCACTAAATCGTTCGTGACCTTGATGAATGCTTCCAGCAACTAATAAGTTTGAATTTGGCATGATGCATTTGCAAAATATGGAAACACACTCACCTTGACATCGAAGAAGCGAAGCGAGAGAAGGGAGCACGCGCTATGGACGGCAAAAGACGCATCCGGATCCAGGCGCATCTAAGTTATGATGACACCGCTGGACGTACGCTTGCTCAAAATCATCGTGACAAACAAAAGATAAGGCAGGGGACCCAAGAAACCATAGGCCCACTAAAGATTAGTGTGCTGCTCGCCTGGGGGGCTCGCAGCAATAACTTACTTTTGTACAAAAAAACTTGGAACAATAATCGAATGTTATGAAAGCAAAGAAGGATATTCAGCAGAAAAATGTACCGTGAAAATTCATGAGATGGTAGTAAAGAACGCTTAGAAGAATTATTTAAGCTTACATCTTTTGACAGGTTCGTCGCAAACGGCTCGGGTGAAGTGATTTGGAACAGTAGCGCGGCTGAAGATCGCTTTGAACGGAGCCGTTCGAACGCATGACAATTTTTTCCAATGAATAGCCTGAGTCGTTCGAAGGAATGACAGTTTTTCTCGAACAGATAGTCTGAGTCGTTGGAACCGATACCAAATCTTTGGACAAGCCTTTCACAACTATCGGTAATATTGTGTAAAACGAAATACGCGGGATTTGTGTTCGCGGCGCGCAATGCATCAAGGTTGGCAATGGGCCTTTAACACTTCGTATGTTGATTTCCTTTTGATCCCAGCGATCTTTGGCAGCTTTTAGTCGCTCGTCAAACTGCATTCCTGAAACACTATCTGCTAACCATTTTTTCGGTGCGGGATTACTAGCCAAAAATGTCCCCAATAAATATTTGCTGATCCGTTGCCAGTAATAATAACTCTCGTCAAATAGCGTCACCCATTGTCGTCTACATACTTTTCCTCAACGCTGGCTTAGCCTTGGTCAGCGACGCTTCGAGGTAATCGTAACACTCAGTGTTTAAACGTTTATTAACAGCAACAGGGCCTTACATTGTCAGAAATTTCAAAGTTGTCTTATCAAGCAGTAGTACCTAGGGACATGTTCTCGGCGTTGCATAAAAATTGCCCCAGTTGAAAACAGTGTTCACGCCCAGTAACGCTTTGTGACATTTTTGAGTTCGCTAGGCTTGACTTTTGTGTGAGTAGTGTTAGGTACTTGCCGGAAGGGAACGCCAAAGCTCACTAGTTTAGTGTTTTTTGCCCTCTCGTTGGGTACGTTTTGACTTGTTTGTGGTCCACCCAGCCAGTTAATGTCTACGGTGTTTCAGTGTCCGTGCACTTTCCCCCTAGTATTTACCGCTCGTCTGGTTCGTCTCAAGTTCTACAGGACCTTTTGAAGTCTTTGGAGATTGCCAATGTTCGTGCCATCCAGTTTGTTCCTAATGGTATCGTTCGGTGACGTTCCGGGAACCCGCCCAGTGTGATGCTGCTCTTGCCAGTGGTGTCAGTTTCCGGGGTACCAAGCTCCGCGTATCTCCTGTGGATGCTCGTACTCGACTGGTCTACGTTCGTGACCTTTCGTTTGAGGTCCCTGATGATCTAGAGCTATCTAGTCAAACGTTTTCTCCGTGATTATGTCGTTGTCCATTCGTTGACTCCCCAGGTTTACCCTGATACGCCAAATGTTCTTAACGGTACGCGAAAGGCTTAAGGTACTCTGACCAAGGATCTACCGTCAACGGTTCGCGTTGCTGGTTATTATGTTCGCCTCTGGCATCAAGGCCAGCCTCACGTCTGCCCGGTGTGTCGCTCACCTGGTCATCGTGTTAAGGACTGTCCCTTTAATGGTGTGTGCCGTCGCTGCCGTCAACCTGGGCATATGGTTCGCAAGTGTGTTACTCGTTAACCACCTTTTTCTGCCTCTACTGCCAATTCCGTTCCGTCTGTACCTGATTCTGTTCCTCCGTTCAACGCATTTTCTTGTTTCCAGTGCCGATCCTTCTATGTCTACTGAGGATGAGAAGAGCGACCCGGATTTCGTTGATCTTTTCGCCTCTGAGCCTGGCTCCTGCTCTGGTGACGACGACGACACGGCTCAGTTTCAATCTTTTTATATGGCTACCCCAGATTATAGAATCATCTCATTTCTATTAGAAATATTAATATCTTCTCTAAAGAGTGTTAAAAAACTCTTAAAATCGCATTTCTTTCAGAAGTCAATCAATCAATCAATTTACTTATGTCAATACGTGGGATGGGGTTTCCCCAATCATTCAAGCCAGTGGCTCATGTATGAAACGTATTATGACAATAAAAATATATACTAAGTTACATATACTAATTAAAAAACACTAATTATTAAGTGGTAAATGAAATTCGCAAATAGATGTATTTTAGGATTTCGAGTAATATTGGCGATTTCAAGATGTCATAATTATTTTCGTATACACTGTAATACGCAGATGAAAATGCTCTATTCATGATATTTGTGTAATGTTAGTTTATATGTATGATATATATCATTCCTTTTCGAAAAACTTGGGTTTTCTGTGTCTTAGTGATTTGTACCATTTTCCCCCTCTGCTTTCTATGCCATTGTTTTATGGTATTATTCTTTACTCAGTATTATATGGGTTTTCTAGAGGGCAACTGGAACGTTTTCTTCAAAGGGGCAGGGATAAGCGGCCAACCACCAGTGACTTCGCTTATTTTTTTAGCTTCCAATTGTTACTACGCGTATAGTATGTGTCTTCTATTAAACTAAATCTGTAAATAAATGGATGAATAAATAAATACAAAGGTAAGTGTGAGACGCTTCTCTTACAGAATATTGCTTGTGCGCTGAGATTCACTGCGAGAATAACTGACACCACAACAAAAGATAGTCTCTTCATATCTGGAATAGCAATACGTATAAATTAAACAATGTTACTTCGACTTCGTTTAAGATTGTTAACTGCGTTTGAGTATTCTTTCACAACGGTTTTGTCATAGAATTGAGCTTCTTCAGGTTACAGCCTGTCAAGGAACTTTTTCTTTCTTACTTTGGAGATAAAAGAAGAGGGACTGTTTAAATTTGTATTTGTATATATTTATTTGCCACACGATTACAATAATTACAAAAAGATGCCAAAAAAATGTAGGAAGAAATGGCGAGGAGGCCTAAAGGAAACTATAGAGCTTATGTTAATTAGGCCTCCTTAATTACAATTTTTCAAGATGGCATAAAAATTACGGCGACGGATACAAAATAATATCACCTGGAAAACTAAACTAATCAATATTAAATAAGTTTACAAATGTTGAATATTAAAAGGCTTTTTCCCAAGATTTTTGTTGTAGTATACTTATAATTATTACAAATAAATGCCTTAAGTGCTCTTTAAAGGAAAATGGGGGGGGCGGGGGGGGAAATGTTGATGATGTTGGTGTTTAAGGTGTTGTAAAATTTAGGTCCTTGATAAAAAACGGAAATTGTTTGGTTCGAGTACGACAGAAAGGCAGACGAAATTTACACGAGTTTCTTGTATTATACCAATGAATTTGACTTTGTAAGGTAAATTTACAATGAAACTTTAAAGGTAGAGTATGGTTTTGATAGGAGTACATGAATAAGCCTAGTTGTATTAAGTATATATCATGAAATTTTAAGATTTTGAAAGATTGGATCAGTATGTGCATCGAATGTGGTTTTAGCTATAGTTCTGATCACTCCTTTCTGTAAAATCTCAAGACGAATAAGGTTAGTTCTGTAAGTAGAGGCCCAAACTAAGTTGCAGTAAAAAAAGTATGGATAGACTAAAGGAAAATATAGTGTTGGTAAGGTTTTCGTAGATAAATAGAAACTGGATTTACGAATAATCCCTGTACATTTAGAAACTTTATTGGCGACATGTGAGATTTCAGATTTCCAATTTAAATTTTCATCCATGATTAGTCCCAAGAAAACTGTTTCTTTTACTTGATCAATTTTTTGGCTATTAATTAAAAGTTGAATAGTTTGGTTTTTACGCTTTTGGCATGGTTTAAATATGTACCGTTGCACTTATGTCCTATCTTGTGAACATGTCCTCTGACGTAATGTGATATGCAAGCCAATCAGGTCATGCGATCTATCGTGGTAGTCGCGGCATAGGACTGGAAAAGAACCTCCGTTGCAG
>CALNXI010001605.1:98430-116216 GCA_942486025.1 Porites evermanni | reverse complement strand
AGTAAGAAACAGCAAAATACACATTGGAATAATGTAACAAAGTACGTTTAATATGCTAAATTGACATTTTGAAAAATGAACATTGTTATTTTATACAAAACAACAAAGTGATGAGCAAAGCATTAGAAGCTAGAGTGCAGACATTACACACATGCAATACTCTTAACTATTTCGAGATTTAAGGCTAAATAGCAGTATTCAAACAAAAGAACAGAATAGATATAGCACTGTTTTGATTTTGCAGTGTTTTGTGAGTCTGATACCTGCGCTCTTATCCAGAGAATTATCGATTTGTTCATATTCTATTAGAACGCCTACAATGCTTTGGAAATCCCTACTGCTGGACTGTACATGTACGTAGTCTATGAACAGCAATAACAAGTAGGTTTGACATTAGTTTTATTAAGAGATTGTATGTTACTGTTGGTAATAAACATGTTTGAAATTCAACAAAATGTACTCTTTAGTGTGTAACTTGCTTTCTATGGTCCATTATTCAGCTGTGAGTTCTGCTGAATCCAAGCACAAGTCAGGATGGGCAAGTCAAAGGGGGGCTTTGTACACAGATTGTCAAGATACCACCCTATTGGCCACCATCTACAAGAAAAGGAGAGGAGGTCCTGCACTTGAGCTGAGATTACGTCAAATGATAGAGCCTAAGCTAAAATTTTGTTGTTGATATTGACCCCTGTAAGTACCAATACTATACAGTGTATGAACATTTCTTGCCCAAAATCTATGTTCTTACATGCAGCCTGGTTTTTACTGTAGTCAACCAGAGTTGTTGCACCATGTACACAAGATTGGACATTAGCCCTGCCAAAAAACTGAAAATGGACCTAAAGACAAAATGTCCTAAGTTTGATTCCAACACAAAATTTGATTATTCAGATAATCAAATCCCCAGGATGCCATGCATTTGGACGAAATTCGCCAAAAATTTAGATAAAGAAATGTAAGGTCCCTTTTCAATGGTAGGACACATACCATATAATGCTCACCCCCAAAATGATCAGCCATTACAGTGTACATTACTCACTGGTAACTAAACCTTGAAGAATAGCAAGGCAATGTGTGTATATATCAATTCCATAACGATTTGATTCTTGTAGTGGATTGAACATGGTACAGAGCTGCTTTAAGGTATGATCTGAAAGTGGACTGTCGTCGTCAACTTCCACTATGGATAATTCGTCATCCATTGGTGTAGGTGCAGCTGGATCAAATCCATACCAGTCTAAATCATCAATCGATGGCTCT
This sequence comes from Porites evermanni, assembly GCA_942486025.1. Classification (NCBI taxonomy): domain Eukaryota; kingdom Metazoa; phylum Cnidaria; class Anthozoa; order Scleractinia; family Poritidae; genus Porites; species Porites evermanni. The sequence continues at coordinate 114,956 of CALNXI010001605.1, read as the reverse complement.
GCCTGAGCTACATCTGCTACTGCAGTTAAAGTACGGTTTCTGATATCAACCATACCATTGGACCAGATTTTTGCGGGCTCCAGTTGTGCTCAGTTCTAAGAGGATGGTTATTCCATGCTGTTTTAAAACTTGTTATAGCTCTGTTTATACGGGGCAGAAACACATAGTGCGGAGCAGATTTATGAATTGGGTTATCCAAATTCAATAAACCGTTCTCTTCCATTGCCTGAAATGTGTAATAAAAAGTGTGGGCTACACAGCGAAACACATCCCGCCAAAGCCGTTTGATCCTTTGGTTGTGGGTTGACGTGCCTGCCAAGTAGCTTCCTCTATTAGGGCCTCTCCTTTGTTCCATTTCTTGCCAGATGCCAACATTTTCCCCACCTCGATCTGTCCGGACCCTTGAGGGCAATCCAAATGACTGGATGGCACGTAGGAACAGTTCTTTTACTGTATCATTACGATTATTTGTTGAGCAATGGAGGTAAGTGATTAAACGTGAATAGCCATCAATGGCCTCATGTATAACGAATCCCCAGGATATCAGAGAATGATGGCCATCTATATGCCACAAGCTGTTTGGGCCAGGCACACAGTATGCACGTCGAGAGATGGTAATAGCCCATCGAATTCTTGCATTTCTCGGGTCAATTCTTGCCAGGCTCTTACGAATGCGATCTCGCTGGATTCTGATTCCCTGAGATCGAAAATGTCCACAAATCATGGATGATCCAACAAAGCACCCATGTTCTTGCAAAAAGTTCCCCACTTTGTTGTCCAGCTCATCATCACTAATTTCATCAAATTTTGACAAATGCTNCATGTATAACGAATCCCCAGGATATCAGAGAATGATGGCCATCTATATGCCACAAGCTGTTTGGGCCAGGCACACAGTATGCACGTCGAGAGATGGTAATAGCCCATCGAATTCTTGCATTTCTCGGGTCAATTCTTGCCAGGCTCTTACGAATGCGATCTCGCTGGATTCTGATTCCCTGAGATCGAAAATGTCCACAAATCATGGATGATCCAACAAAGCACCCATGTTCTTGCAAAAAGTTCCCCACTTTGTTGTCCAGCTCATCATCACTAATTTCATCAAATTTTGACAAATGCTCTAATCCAAATTCAGCGACTCTGCGCTGAATTGTCCAGCGTGACACCAATAGCATTCGAGCTATTTCATTCCAGTTAAAGCCCAGTGTCCTCAGCTCGATTAGAGTTTCCTCATTTATATCAAACTTGGGTCTTCCTGGTTGTCCGGTTTTAATAGTTTCTGGTAAACTTAATGACAAAACGGCTACTTGAGAACATCTCGAACGACAAGGAAAATCACTGTGACGAATATAGTCCCAGTACATTAGCCGGAGATTGTGTGCAACTTCGGACAATGTGGCAAATGAATGTAAATGTTGGATATGAGGAGGCACATTTCGTAAAGCTTGAACAGCATTTTCAAACCTCTCCAGAAGAGTTTCGTCTAAGGAAACGTTTGTAGTAAAGTTTGACGCTTTCAGTTGCTCATAATCTAAGACTAACTGTTCCAAATCTGTAAAAAAGGAGTTCTACCCGTGGTTGGTAACCCCGGCCGCCATGTTTGTTTCCTCGTGTCTCTATTTCCCAGCATGCCCTATGATTAGAATTTCTGGGTCCCAACCTCCCTCGACCATAGAAAGTCGTTCGTCCTCAAATTGTTGAACGTGTTTTTGTTGTTGAAGTCGATGTACGATGTTGGTTGTGAGGCAAATCGTCGTTGAAGAAAAGAGGAATTTTTGTTGGTGTTGATTTTGTTTAGTTGTTGAATTAAGCATATTTCGAATGTTGATTATTACGCTAATCGTTGAAGTTGGACGGATTTTATTGTTCATGTAGAAAAAAAATGTTGAAGTGTAGATTGGTTGTTGATGTTGGTAGTGATTTTGATTCGTTGAATTTCGCACCATTCCGCCTACCATAGGTTTTTTTCCTACTTATTCTGATCGCACCTCCTCGTACCATTGATTGAGTATTCATACTAGGTAGTGCAAGAGCTCAGACCAAGCGTCTTGAAAATAAAGTAACCACACATGTACCTGTTACGGAGTAAAACAACATTAATCAGACCTTTTAACTTTATTCATTTATGCAATATACTTCATGTCAAAGCTTTGGATTGTTTTTATTACCGGTCACTTATCACGAGACTCAAACCAAGGCACACGGATGAAGTTATCTTTCGTGTTTATTTACCATTCTAACATTGAAAGAATAATTATGTACGTACAGTTGGTAACTACCCGATGTACGCGGGCTTTTTAAACAAACATGCAACTGTTACTATGGCAGCTGTAAAGCTTGGGCCTCTTTACTGACACATGCAATTGCGTAATTATAAGTTTGGTTATAGGCGCAGAAAATTTGGTCGATTTGTGGAGATAAATGTGATAATTAGACTTTTGATTTACATTGGGAAGTATCATTTTCTCAATGGTTGGTACAGAACCCTTTACAAACATTTTGCAGTCAATAAGGAATTTAGTATAACCAACTTTTAAAACGTTTTGGCTTCATAATCATGCATATCTTAGGATATTTTAGGTCAAATCAGGCTTCAACTCCCAATAGCCAGCACAGTTAACTCTAAATATATACTACCTTTGCATTTGGCATCGGAACGAAATAAGAACATGATTTCCCACACTGCTATCTTAACTGAACACTATTTTTTAATGGCATTTTCACAGATGGTAAAAATATGGCACGTTAAATGAATAAACAAAGTTTAGACTTTCAGGAAAAGGTGTGGTTTAGTAAAACACTATGCTTTGCCCTGAAGCAAGTTAGTTCTCTAACAAAACGGATGATTCGAGAAAGCTGTTCACAATAATTATAACAAAAGGCTTCAGTGTTGGTTAAGAGTCAATTACGCATGCTAAAAAATTAAAAGACTAGGAAACCCAAGCAACATTTTTGCGTGGAATCTAGAAAGATTAGAAAGAGTTACACAAGTAATGATAACGAAATGAAAGTTTGATGAGCGTAGTTCTTAGCAATAGTTAAAGAAACTTAATTATCATTAAAGGGAAACGTCTTGTAAAAGTTCACGATTTAGATTGTGATGCTATCCGTATGCTTCAGCAAATATTTTCAGAAATTGTAAATGCATTAAATGTATCAATACAAGAAAGAAAATGTAATTTGCAATCGACAGTCTTTTAGGAAGAGAAATAACATTCTACCACAGTAATTCAAAAAAGTGTTTGTGTAACTTGAGGTCCTAGAGGTCCTATTAATTGCAAACCTGACATCGAATCTCATGACTAATACTTATTTCACTTGCTAATTTCTATTCACGCTCCTTAAAAATTAAGCCCATCCTCAATATATATTTTAGAAAAAAAACAAACAAACAAACAAAAAACAAACAAAAACATAATGCTTCTCCATTCACCTACTAAAAGTAACCAACTGCAGCATTGAATTTGCTTTTTCTTCAATATCGGATTTTTTTTCTAGAACTGAAAAAAATAACTATTGATTCTGATTTTATAAGGGGTACTTAATATCCTAAAATTTAGGATAGAGAGTCGAAAGAATTGACCCAGCGTTAAGCACTCCTTTGAAAATTTTGTTCTGTTCTATCTTCCATTCCCTGCCCAATTTTTTGTTGATGTAAAAAAGTTCCTTTATTAAAAAGGGAAAATATTACCGAGCGGGGGCGCCCCTGGCTGAGTCTGACCGGGAGCGAAATGACCGGTGGTCAAAGTGTTTATTTCAAAAATTTAGTTTAGAATGCCAATCAATTTTTGATGATCAGTTTACTCTGCTATATGAATCTGATACTCTACAACTAAAAATGCGTTTTACTAATGGCAACATTTTACACTGTGTTTGTTGTCACCATTGCCGGCAACACTGTTTAAGACGAATTCCTTACTCTTCGTGAACGCAATTCAACTACTTTAGGGAAAAAGGTTCAAGATACTCACTGCCGCCGCCGCGACTCCTAGAATCTGGTGAGAATTCGTTTTTCTTCGTTTAACTTTATCGTTGCTATTTTTAATGGTTCGATTTTTCAATGATTTTTTTCTAAGCCTATCGTAGGGATATTTTGTTAGAGTTTTCTCCAGTGTATTTACGTCATGGTTTGCCGGGTATAGCCTTCTTCTGTTGGTTTTGTAAAGTGTAAAGCCCCCTTTGTACTTGCATCCCTATTCTACGAATTAAATTATTCCAAATTCGTGATCGTAAAAAACTATAAATGAAGTAAAATCTGAAAAAAAAAACACACAAACACACACACAAGGAAAAAAAGTACAAAGAAGAGGGAACTATTTTAAAAGTGTAAGAAGAGAAGAAATAATCGAGTTATGTTGGCATAAGGCAAAGACTAAGACCAAATTCATTAGGAAACTGAGTAATTTTAATTTTTAGTGGACAAAAACCTTAACCTTGTACCAGAGTATTTTAAGCCCGAGTTTTGCATTCTTTTTTGAGACTTTTCAAGGGCTATAAATGTAATAAGTTACATGAAGTAACTCCAAAGAAAAGATTCTCATGGGAGCAAGAGAAAATAGATTTCAAATTTCACAGGAATTTGGAAAACACAGGTAAAATCGTCATGCACAAGATTTCACTTAATGGATTCGATCTTAATGCATTTACTATGCACCGAATTGCATTTGCAGTCAGATTTATTTTTTAATTCTGCAGTTTATTTTTCATATATAAGAAACATTAAAGCCTCCTTCTCAGACTGCTTCGCCGGGCTATGTTACATCATCTTCTCCCACGAACGACGTTCGAAAGGGAGCTAGTCGTGACGAAGCGCTTAGAACGACTGAGCGGAGGGCTAGCCTTGGAACGTTAACTTTTAATTTTTACTTTCATTCTTTATCGAGTCTTTTTGACCCTTGGCGCGCGAAGACATCTGCGTAGATGCTCGAAATTTTTAAAACAAAAAAAGCATTTCTTTGAAAAATTAATGTCCAGAAGAACGACTGTTTTTTAAATAAGCCTCATAACATAATAAGGTATCAATTCCAGAAAAGAGTGACAATATAGTTTTGAAAGTCTTCGCTCTTTGACGGCCACATTTTGATGTTTATTGAGCTGAGCCCTAATAGTGCAGAAAACTGTCTGTTCATGAGCCCAAAAAAAAAATACAACAAAATTCTTAAAATGAGCTTTCAAATTTCTGTTCATAATATTTCCTGCTTGTACTTTTTATTCAGTTTTGTATCTCAATACATTTTCTGAGTGGTATAAGAGGATCGAGCATTAAACGATATCTCTTATGGTGAAGTGATGGCCTGTTGCGGGGATTACGCTGGATTTAGAAATCGGTTTTGTCAAGATGAGGAGCTCTCAAACTGTCTTTTTATTAAACATTTATATACATAAATTATTGATTATTTGGTATGTCTTTGTAAAAGAAATTTTTAAAGGCAACCATTTGAAAATTTTAAGTTCATTTTAATTGGCAATATGCATGTCGTTGGTTAAATTACCCTCCAGCAGCTTACATCAATTTAGCGACCTGCTGTGGGCTGATTTCATTTACGTTCTAGCTTCCATTAGCCGGCCGTGGGCCGAATAACTATGTCATTTAACAGTACCGGTAACAGAATTAAAACTTGATGTGCAACTTTCCTAACGAATCTAAATTATTGCATAGGTACTGTTTTCTAGAAGTATTTTAAAGTCGAGTTGGAATTCGGCGCTTGATCGGCAAAACCTTGCACGCGACTGCGAACATCGCAACTTTGTGGAATTGAACTTGTAAAACTCTAGTCTCAGAAAAGTGCGTGGTAACAGAACTCTTATGTGAGTGTAATTTTTCGTTTTTGACTGTTCTTGTTAAGGTTTCTTTTGTTTCCACTTTCGCCAACCAAGATAAATAATTATTACACCTTGTATAAGCAAAAAAATGTTAGCTTAAGTTTCTAATTAATACGGAGCTAATTTCTAAACACCCACGCCTCGATGGACTAGGATCGGACATTTGCAACTCTGCACTAATGCATGACATTTTTTGGAACATCTGTAATCCTTTTTGAGATAATATAAAGTCGACGGTCTGTAAAGACGTCAACAAACGACGACAAATTTTTCGCTGTCTTTCCCATTTTGGATGTGGTTTTTGTTTTGGTTTGGTTTGTTATTGTTTTAAGTTTATCTGCATTTTGACTAGCTACGAAAACGACGCAGATTTACTTAATGTTGTCGCCGTCGTGGTTGTTTATTTGTTTATTAGAAGTTTCTAAAGGTATATATGTCATTTTTTTGTTAGGTCTTGTCACAGGTGCCTCAGAGATTAATTGGGAAGGCTCATGCACTCTAAGCAAGAAAGAAAAATGAAAAAAAGAAATCGCTCAATGAACCAAAGAAAACACAAACAAAGTGTGAAAAAAGCTTAAAATTTTATTTTAATGCTGTAACTTTAAAAAAGCCTCGTTTATTTAAGTCAATTTCAGAATAATGTTTTAAAGGCAACAGAATTTAGGAGCTTGCGATATTTTAGTAGCTTATGGTGTAATAATTTGCCTGGCTAGAAGGTCTCACTGGGGTTGACCGGCCAAACAATTCACCGTCAACCGTCAAAAAATGTTATATTTAACCGTGAACCGTCTAAACTGCAGGTTAAGACTAAACGTCAAGTTTCAAAGTGTTTCAAATCTCAATATTTCAGCTGATCTTCACGGAATTCCGGCTCCTAAAGAATTTCTAAACTGGGAAAACCAGTTTTCTCGCATGCCCAACAACCTTCTTATATCTGAAAATATTTTGAAATTTTGTAAGTGAAAGGCCAAGACAACCTTCAAAACACATCAGTTACTTTTAATTCATACAGAAGCTGATTTTGGATCAACTTTTGGACCCAATTTCCAATTAATAACCGTCAAAAGCTCTAAAATTTAACCGTCAGCCGTCAAAATTGGAACAATTAACCGTCAACCGTTAAAGCTACCACCCCATTGACATGGGGTTCACTGACCGCATGATTAAGGAATCGATATTTTCAGGTTTTGCTCTTCTATCATGATAAATTAAAAGTATAAGTCCTATCTTAATTCCACAAAAATTTACCTTTGTATGTTTTCAGGGACGTCTTTAGTAAGTGCAAGAAATTTTTTAAAAAAATAATCTTTGAAATAGAGGTACACGTGAATACTAGTAAAATAGATTTTCACTAAAATATTTGATTGCAGAACTAGTTAAAAACGCGCTTGCATAACCAGCAGTTATTAGTTTAGTACAGATAATTTCCTCTGCCATTCTTTACGCTACTCCAAACATCCGAAACAAGGTTGAAAGGCTTCTTTTGACACCGCAAATGAATCGTCAGTAGAAACCTGATTTAAGAGTTTCCAAGTGCTTTTTTTTTCTACTTTCTGCGGTTATTTTTAAGTTTCCTCAGTTTTACTTGCTTTTATAGGTCTTTCATTTGCTGGGTTTTAACGATAAAAGTTTTTCCTTCAGGATTATTATTATTTTTTTTTTTGCGGGGTGTGGGTGAAGGGAACTAGTGAAAGTTTCAAACAATTCTGGTTTTCTAATAATAATTGTCGTCTTGTGGAGTCAACACTTATTTACATTTAGCTATCATATAATCACAACCATCTCACTTTTGTTAAACAAGACTAAAAACTGCTTGGCGCTAAGGATTGTATTTTGAATTTTAAAACAATTATAAGAATAACTCATCGCCCAGAATGCCGCGAAACATCCGGGAATTTTTCATGTACGGCGGTAAAGATGAAAATTCGTAGAGAAAAGTGTGTGTGACAACAGAGAAAATGGCGGTAGCGCATTCATCTTCGACTTAGCTTTTCTGTTTTACCGGCTAATTAATTCCTCTAGGTACCAACCTGCGGGTGCATTTTAAAGAGGAGGAATCAATATAAAATTATTTCGAACAAAAATGTGTTTGTTATGGTTTCTAAAACTTTTATCAAATTCGGTTTGAAAATTGGCTATTTTAGATGCTTTGTAGTATGCAAGTTTTTTTCTTAGGCGGAAACGTTCGACGAATTTAATAATCAGTTAAGTTCACCTTTTGTAAAGTTTATGTTTTAACAAAATACTTTTATGTTCTTTACTTCCAGATATGACGGCAAGAATAGTTTTCCGTACCTTCGTTCTAGCTCTCCTGCTCTACAGCGCAGTAACCACTAAGTGTCCTGCAGGTGGTAGATCAGAGAAGTCCATTTTGGGATGGATGTTACGAGGACACGTGTACGACACTCTTCTCGCTGAACGTCCGTTTACGTGCGTAGTCCAGTGTCGCGAAGACAATCGATGCCAAAGTATTAACTGGGTTATCTCTCTTCTTATGTGTGAGTTTAACAACAGGACAAAGGAAGCCAGGCCCGAGGACTTCATTCCAAACCAAGACAGATCTTACTATCGACGCGATTTACAACGAGGTGAGCTATCATTAAGTGCCGGGGATACTCTTAAGTTGACCGGTTACGGGGAAGCTCCCCACGAACGGGGTACCTTTAATTTGTCAGGCTTCATATGAAAGAGCTAAGAAATTTCACAGTTAAAGTATATGAAAGTTAGTCATCTCTGGAGGCCGATAAAAGAAACTAAAAGAGCTAACAGATGCATTTTATGGATGAGAAAAAGCAGACGGAAATTTTTCTGGTTTTGAGCTTATTCCTGTTTAAAAGACATAGAATTTACAGCAGTTAAGAGGGATGCAAAATTATCGTAAAATCCTATGTTAAAGCCCCCTCCGGATTTAAACCCATCAGTTTGCAAACGAAGATATTATTCTGGATATACCACCCCCCCCCCCCCACCCCCCCCCCCACCCACCACCCCACACCCAGCACCCCCCACCCCCCCCTCCAACACAAGACCCCCAACGACGCTTAGTGTTTTTTATAATAAAAAAGAAAAAATTATCAAACTAATAAAGGGGTGAAAAAAATTATAAAAACCTCATTTTAAACCCCCCCCCGGATTAAACCCCACATCTTTCAAAAAAAAAATATTTTTTTGGAAAACCCCCCCCCCCCCCCGCCCCCTCCACCCAAGATATAAGCCCATGTTATGCCAAGCGCGTTTTGTAAAACAGTAGCCACTTGAATTGGAACATGAAGCTGCGAAATTGTGCGGGTGAAATAGAAATATGAACTTTGTTAATGCTACCCAGAGGACCGTTTCTTGAAGTTTTTTGACTTTTGTCCTGTTCCGTTCCAGTTGTTTAAGTGTTTTGTAGATGTTTGTGAAATACATTCTCCATTTATTGTGATCAATTTATAATGGAATGTTTGCTTTAATTCGGTTCAGATATATTTTATTCTGTCGGTCCGATACATTTATTTCGGCTTATACCCCCCTTCCCCCTTTATAAGCCCACCCAAAACCCTTTATGAAGTTATATAAGCCCCTGAGCTTTAACGTGGGATTTTACGGTAGTTCTAAGATTCGTGAATCGAAGGTATACGAAAGGGGTACCTTTCTTGTCTAAAACGTTGTATAAAACGGTAAGGGGTTGGACCTCAGGGCGGAACCTCCGGTCCCGGCTTTATAAAACTTTGTTGAGTAGCGCCCCGAGCATAAACTAAAACCTCTGTAGGAGTAAAGGCGAACTGATAATGAAGAATTGTTTTTTAACCTCTCAGTTCCCCTTGGTTCGATTCAAGAACTCCCAGCTGAGACTTGTGACGAAATAAAGAGGAGTGAAGGACACGCTGTTAGCGGAAAATACTGGTTTTCCACTATAAAATCTGGTACATCTGTTCTGGCTTATTGCAATATGGATACCAACGGTGAGTTTAGTTAGTTATATAATCGGCGACTACCGTTAAGCTGATTGTGCCCCCTGATAATTTATGATTATTAGACAACTGACTTAAATGTTTCATATTTAGTCACAGATGCGGCGACTGATGAAAAATTAACCGAGAGATTGAAACTGATAAGACCCGGAGAAAAAAGATAAATTTGGAAGTAAAAAAAGACTCATGTCACGAAGGAATGAGTACTCCCAACGTCACATGTTAGGGCTTGAGTAAATGCCCTTCAATAATTTTTTTCATGAATCAATATGCTTGTTGTTCTAGACACTGACGAATGCAGTGCTTCTACACCTGTATGTGACATCAATGCCAACTGCTCCAATACTCGTGGATCGTATATCTGTACCTGCAGGGCAGGATATACAGGCGATGGCGAAACTTGCCAAGGTAGGATAAAGCTTGATTTACTGTGATAACAACGAAGACGGCAGATTCCAAGGGACTTGTGATGACCAGCAAAAATGGGCAATCCATCGAATCCAGTCCGTTTATATACCGGCAGTGCATGAGATCATATGCCTCTGGTTATACTTCTGTCATAGAAACTTTTTGCGAAGCCTGCCGGAAAACAGCCCACATTTGGCGACGCTACCACCGGTTTCCCCAGCAAATGCTAGATCTGGGTAGTACTTCTGATTGGTCGTGTAGCGTGGGAAATTTAATTAAACCAATCAGAAGCACTACCCAGATCTGGGTAGTGACGCATCAGTATGGAATTTCTGCGCTAGTTTCTTAGACGTCATTTGGCGGGTAAACCAGTGGTAGCGTCGCCAAATGTCGGCTGTTTTCTCAGGCAACTTTTTGGGTAGATGTAAGTGTATAGAAATTCTGTAAAAGACCGCGCAAGAATTAAAACGTTTGAAGTCCGTTATTTAACCGCGACAAGTAATGCTGTAATTACTTAGTAGAGCACCTAGCCCAGTAGAAAAAGAAAAACAAAATTATGAAGCAACAGCAACTGACAGATTTAAACTGATAAGACATGGAGAAAAAAGATAAATTTTAAGGGAAAAAAGACTCATGCCAAGGAAGAATGGGTACTCCTCGCGCGCGTCACCTTTTAGGGCCTGAGTTAATGCCCTTCAATTTTTTTTTTCATCAATCAATATGTTTGTTGTTCTAGACATTGACGAATGCGGTGGTTCTTCTCCTGTATGTGACATCAATGCCACCTGCTCCAATACTCGTGGATCCTATATCTGTACCTGCAGGGCAGGATATACAGGCGATGGGAAAACTTGCCAAGGTAGGATAAAGGTCGAAACAGCGGGTAACCCTAGGTTTTTGGAGCAGCCTATACAGAAAAACCCTTTTTTAGAAGAATTATGAGAGATATATGAAAAATGTTAAAAAGTTCTGGCCTGGACAACTCGATGGCGATGAAGAAGAAATCTCTAAAACGTTTTGGTTCCCTGTTGAGAAAATTCAGACTGTTATCAACGGGGATCGAACAAGGCTGAATATTTTCATTTATTTATAATTATTTGATATTATTTTGTTAGCAACGAGCCTACGATAGATCCTAGTGGAACTTCAATATTTTTGTTGTTGTTTTTTAGACATTGACGAGTGCAGTGCTTCTCCTCCTGTATGTGACGTCAATGCCAACTGCTCCAATACTCGTGGATCGTATATCTGCACCTGCAAGGCAGGATACAACGGCGATGGAAAAACTTGCGGAGGTAGGAAAAAATAATTAGTGAATCTTAAGGTCAGTTTCTTTACTGTTATAATATCAATTACGAAAGTGTCCTAAGGACATGCGACATAATAGCGTTCAAAATGGTGGATAATGAGATCGGCAATCCGCTAAATCAGCCGTTCAGCTTTCGTATCCAGCATTGTATGAAGTCATGCCTCATGTTATGCCTATGCTGGAGCCTATAACACGGAGCGCGCAACTTCCATGTATTCTTATCAAGGCGTTTTCACCGACCATTTTGGCGTGAATTTAGACTATCTTTTAGGTCTCCCAAACCAGTCAGCAAAACGAAAATGCCTGAAAATGGCATTTCCGACTTTTAAATAACTCTGCATCATGAGCCGCCACTTAAGACTGATGCGCTACCTCACTTGTTATATTTAACCGTCAACCGCCTAAAATGCAGGTTAAGACTAAACGTCAAGTTTCAAAGTGTTTCAAATCTCAATATTTCAGCTGATCTTCACGGAATTCCGGCTCCTAAAGAATTTCTAAACTGGGAAAACCAGTTTTCTCTCATGCCCAACAACCTTCTTATATCTGAAAATATTTTGAAATTTTGTAAGTGAAAGACCAAGACAACCTTCAAAACACATCAGTTACTTTTAATTCATACAGAAGTTGATGTTAAGATCAACTTTTAGACCCAATTTCCAATAAATAACCGTCAACAGCTCTAAAATTTAACCGTCAGCCGTCAAAATTGGAAACAATTAACCGTCAACCGTCAAAGCTACCACCCCATTGACATGGGGTTCACTGACCGCAAGATTCAGGAATCGGTATTTTCAGGTTTTACTCTTCTATCATGATAAATTAAAAGTATAAGTTCTATCTTAATTCCACAAAACTTTACCTTTGTATATTTTCAGGGACGTCTTTAGTAAGTGCTTTTTTTTTTTTTAAATATTCTTTGAAATAGAGGTACACGTGAATACTAGAAAAAGGATTTTCACTAAAATATCCCAAACCAGTCAGCAAAACGAAAATGTCTGAAAATGGCATTTCTGACTTTTAAATAACTCTGCATCATGAGCCGCCACTTAAGACTGATGCGCTAACTCACTTTCGTGCAAACTGCAAATGGCGCGTAAATTTAAGTCATCTAGTTCATAATAAGGATTAGATTTGAATAAGGATCTAGGAAGTTACATTCATACTTATTGATGCATACATGCACTATTCTATAATTCAATTCATGTCTACATTTTATTGAACGTAACCATAAAACGTATTTTTTTTTTCTAAATAATTTATATAATTACTTCTCTTAAGGACGGTGTCCACTATTGTTACTACGCAAATTTCTGCGCATGCCAAAGTAGTCGCGCGCGACGCGAAAGAAATGTGCAACACGCAGGACACGCGGATTGGTTTTGTCTCCTGTAAGTTTTTCAGCAGATGAAAAATAATTTCTATTTGCCTTGTCAGTTTTTTGAAAACCGAAGAAGTATGCGCATGTTGCTATTTCTACGTATGATCGATCTGACCGAACATTTTATAGTCAAACAAAAGTCAATTCTAAAACATCAAAAGTTATCGCTTCAAGATGTTACGCTTAGAGCTTGGGTATTAAAAATTCCTCCATAGACAAGGATCAGTAAATCAGAAGAAAAATAGCTCTAAGTCCTCCGCTTAATCCAGAAACTGCAAGCTTACCTTTCAATCGCCTAAAGGGATTAATTTAAGGTCGAAACCAACCAATTTAACTTCTAAAAACGCGTGGTAACCCCTACTTTTTATCTTACCAAATGAAAGTAATAAGCCTACTCAGCAAACGATCAATTTTTTGTTCGGGGAAAATGTCGTTTACACTATTTTTGAGGCAAATGCGTGGAGAGGGGTAACTGCTGATAACTTCCCAGTTGTGCTGATATTTCAAAAAAAGACGTATAAAGAGCAGTTGTTATGTCATCATTTGTTGCCTATTTTTAAACCTTGTTACAATTATCATTGCATTTGTGCCAGTTCACGTGTACACTCTGAAATTTTGGGAAAAATAACTTTTTATCATTTTTCTAAAAAACGCCTATTCAGCGTTTTTCTCCATATTGAAGCGCAGTTATCTCTGAAAAATGCGTAGTTACCCCCAGTTTTCTTTTAGGATTTCAATAGCCCCTGATATGATCTACTTGTCTCACATAGTCATTATCCGGGAAAAAATACTTCCCATTAGTGGGCACCGTCCTTAAGAAGTAGTTACTTAAAAGTACCTTTAGCAATTATTGAATGAGGCTGAGTGGGATGACGAATTTTGCAGTTGAGGTGCATAACATCCTCCGAGATCTGCATGATTCTTTACATTACACGAAAGCCTAATTCATTCTTTCGCATTTCCGGTGTCTGGCATGTTGGGTGGGGGAATTTAATTACAAGTGTCGGTTTAATACAGGTTGGCAACAATAGAAATGACCATTTCAGGTACTCTTCAGGTGCCCGCGTCGGCTTAAAGGGAAATAAATTTGGGGAATCGGCTACTGTCCGCTTAATAGAGGACATCCGCTTAATGCGGTGTCCGCTTAATACCGGTTTCACTGTAAGTGATGTCAATTTCGAAAAAAGATGTTACCTGAGTTACCTTTTCTTTTCTCTTCCCTTATATCAATTTTTCCAGAGGGACTGACTGACTCCGTTATCGTAGGAGATAATGTGTATCACTTAGCCAATTTAAGTACATGGCTCAAACCAGTCGCCCAAAGCGAATCTTCAAAATGGAAGCGCTGTTGGCGTGCGTCCGTGGATGGCTGGGCTGCAAGTACTTTTCACAGCGGATGTGACAACAAAGGGCCAACTGTAACAATCATAAGAGTCGGAGGGAAATACATATTTGGAGGGTACACTAACCTCTCATGGGTTGGTAAGTGATGTAATTGTAACAGTCTAAACACCATACAAAGCTAGCGACGTTTTCGTATCACACCGTCGTTGCGCATACTAAGCTACAGAGAGTTTTGGCGTACGGACCCTCGACTGGCCCCTCTCCGACAATACTCAATACTCTCTCCATTTTAACAGAACAATGTTTAGGAATTCGGGTTTGTATGTTTAACAATAATTCTGAAGGGTAACTTCATCAGGGAATCGTATTCGCATTCGTAATGGTAACTTTGTTTCATGTAAGAAAGTCAAACAATGATACTGTTAAGAAAATTAACATCATATTAAATAACAACATGAATTTAAAACAAATGTAATGGGAAAATGATGGATATCGGTGTTGGAGTGGGTTAGGGCTAAATCTTTACTAAGACGACTTTCTCTCTGATTTTCTTTTAAAAAAGCGCAAATAAGGCGAAGTAGTAGTATACAACGTGAAGAAAGTTGTATTACACAGAGATGAATCAGCTTGTCACTGATGATTTTCACCGTTGCATATAAGCCGTTATATTCTTTTAATATTTTACCAGCCGCAACTCGGCCAGGATTTTTTGCAAGCCATCTTAGTTTTGACTTTTGAGCTAACTTAAATGGGTGCGGCTGGAACTTCAAACTTAGCGGGTGGAACTTCGGGGTCGAGTTGCATCATCTTTCTCTTCCATTGTTGTGAATTTCTTAGACAAGAAATTGTCCAGGTTCTTCATAAAGTTATTGTCCAGGTTTTTTCGCAGGTTGCTTTTTAAGTTTTTTTTGTTTTTTTGTTTTTTGTTTTTTAAAAAAAAACAATGTGTTTGGTTGTAAAGTCAGAGCGGCGTTGGCAACCACGAGCAGGTGGCCGCTGCGCAATGCTGTAATAACAGTCAGAGACGGAAACGCCGAGTTGATTATGAAAAAATCAAGTTGCTTATTGTATGTCCGATTGCAAAGTTTCCATGACAACACCGAGTTAATTATGAATTCTTCTCGCATGTCCTTTTGCAAAGCTTCCACGCCATCCACTTTGACGAACATACCAATGGCTTTTCTACCCAGCATCAAAAAGCTAATTGTAATCAATGTTTTGGTGGTCTTGCGCCAAGTCGTAGGCCTCATACAATTCATAATATTTCGCCACATCTTCGTCTTAAAGGGGTTTCTCCTGTTATTGAGTTGGGACCCGGTCGCCTCTTTGAATTTTCCCTTGGAAACAAGCACTGCTAGTTTTTCGCGTTGTTCTGGATTGTTGTTGGCGGGTAGCGAAATAGGTAAATCTGAGGATATCGAGTTATCTGGAGTGGCCTCCAGCAATTGCATAATATCATCGTTGAAATAAAAAAAAAAATAATGATAATAATATCGTCGTTGAGAAATTGTTGAGACCTTTAATTCGGTAGGAATGGCCCAGGGCGATAGCCATATGGGAAATTTTTTGGTTCTTTCAGCTTGGCTACCAATTCCTTGTACTTTTCGCAAAAAAAGCTCTCCCGCGTAGTCTTCAAAGATAGCCTTTATGGTTTTGCCCGACGTATCGTTATATTTGGACATGAAGGGCTCCCTTTTGATGTTTATTGTGCAGGTGCTGATTTTGCTCATGAATACAGATTGTGCTCATCACTCCTCCCCTCTTTAAGAACATCTTTAAAGTCACTCCGTACAGTTTTTGGGAGTAATAAGATTCAGCTACAGTGCTAGGCTAGTCTGAAAGCAGATTATCTTATAGTCTGGGCTCACAAGCATGTCCATGCTAATTTTTTGAGTGCTTAAATAAGGCAACCCTGAGTAGCTACAGTCGAGATCCTAAATGAGTGGATTATGAGATTGTCTGGAACATGGCTGTAGGAAATATAGCTGCAATACGCAATTTCTATTTTATTCCAGGAAGGGGCGACAGAAAGTAGGAAGGGTAATTGAAGATGGGCTCCACTGTGACAATAAAGGATATAATGACCTTAGAAGAATTTATCTTCATCAACACTCTCTACCAATGCCAAAGTGTATGGGTTGAAAGGAGGTGGGGGGTGGGAGGCTAAAATGGGGAAGATGGATACTACTACTTGCATTTTCTAAAAATCTAAAATCATTTTTTAGGCTGAACGAAGGCTTTTATCTCGCATACCAAAAGCAAGAGAAACAAAAAGTCCTTGCAAAAAGTGTAGCCACTGATGACCGAC
>CALNXI010001605.1:85930-93430 GCA_942486025.1 Porites evermanni | reverse complement strand
AAGTATGATTTGCGAGGCTCTGGCTTCAAGGTGCAACAACAAAAAATGTCGACATCATTGTACATCGTGGCTTTGGCATTCTTTCAATCATGTAATACATTTGAGTCGCATCTGGAAGAATTTGCCATCAGATGTTCATCAGTCTGGGGATCTTGCGACTTTTAAAATACATTTATTCAAATTGAACCTTTCCTTAGACGTCAATGGTAAATGATCATTATTTAATTACAAATATGTTAACAATTTTTAATTGTTACTTGTATTTTATATTTTTAGATCCTTTTGCACAATGTGTCATAATGATTGTAATTTTTTATATGTAAATAATTATTACTCCGGGAGTTGGGTGTAGATTTTAAATTATCCCTTCTAAGCTCCTCGTGATCTTGTAGCGCTCTCTCTTGGAGTCTTTCAATCATTTTTCTCCAATCAGATTTTTCCAAAAGCGCCAGACCGTCTGACAATAAGTTAATTGTCGCAAAATAAAAGATTTGTAAATTCTAAGCTTTGATAATAATGTTGGTATTAAATATTTCAGTCTCATCAGGACCTCTATTTTCCTAGATAGTCTTTTAGATAGTTCAGCTAAGTGGCTAGTAATCTTCAGATGCTCATCAAAATTGACACCCAATAGCTTCATTGCTGAACCACTTTGTACATATTTGTCGAGGACTTTGATCTTCATAAGTTCGTTTATGTGATAATAAAAATAATTAATAATAATAATAACAAGGTGCTTAAAAACGCATTTTACAACGCATGGAAGTCTCAATGCTTTTTACAATAAATTATTTACCTAATCTACAGCTGAATCTAACAATGAAAAGTTTTTAACTCGATTTAAGAGAGTCCGGCTGTGGAGCACTGTTTGATTCTAATGGGTAGGTCATTACAGAGCTTTGGTGCAATGACTGAGAAGGGTCTGTCGCCATAGGTAACCGTTCCTAGTCTTTGGAATAGACACTGCAGGTTTAAGCTACTTGACCGTAGTAAAGGGTGAAGCGTGTAGTTAAATAGCAGCTCATTTAATTAGGTTGGAGCAAAGCCATGGAGGATTTTGTACGTGACCAGCAGACTCTTAAAAATAATTCTTTCTTTTATGGGAGCCAGTCAAACCGGATTGAAGATTGAAGTGATGTGAGCCGACATTTTTGCTCTAACAGTTAGCTTTGCGGCTGTATTTTGCAACCGTTGTAGTTTCTCTCCCTCGTAGGAGGGTAGACCGTGAAGAATACTGTTGCAGTAATCCAGAGACAAATGGGTGAATAAGACGTTCTGTAGTAGATCTAAAAAGCAACCTCGTTCCCAGGGTTCTCTCCTACCCGCCCTACGGAGCGAGAGAGGGCGGGTAGGAGAGAACCCTGGGAACGAGGTTGTCTTAAAAGAAGGTTCCCATTTTTTTCCGATATGATGAGTGGAACGTGAGGTGGAGCGACAAATGTTGTTGATGTGAGTTTTAAAAGTGAGATAGCGGTCAAGTGTGACAACAAGGTCTTTGGCTTCATTACTCAGAGAAATTCATGAACAATCTCCAACCTTGAAAGAAGGAACTGGTTCGGCCGGTGAAATAAGCGAGGAGAGCGAATGATTTCAATCTTCTCTGGGTTACATTTAAGCATGTTAGAGACATTCCAGGACATTATATCTTGGATACAAAGCGTATCAAAGGAAAACAAAGGAATTGTCGTATGTGCTCACCCAATATTTTGTTTCCTGTGTTCATGTTCGCTTTTATTTTCCATTGCCGCTCATTTTCACCTTGCTGGTCGCTAGCATTTCTCATTTTCTCACCGCCGCTTTGAATTTCCATGTTTTTCTTCCTACGAAATTCGTCTCCTTTGTTTTCAATAACTCGCTCTAGCTCTTTCTCTGTTGTCCACGTTAATGTAAACATAAAAAAATAACGCCGAAAAAGACACGACTTTGTTTTTGTTTTTTCTTCTAAATAAAATCTTGAGTCGCATTTGGGTTGCCATACCTGTTGATTGAGTTAGTTTACATTGGTATGCCTGTGGTGCGGACGGACGGTCGCTCAATCACTCGCTCGCTCGCTTGGTGTACGGTCACGTGATTACCAAATTTTCTCGGATGGGTAGATTACCACATTTCTTTAGCTATGGGGCTCGGCTATGACACCGTTGTCATAGAGATATTCCTCAATTTGAGAGGCCACAATCCTTTCAGGTGTCTTTGACAGGAGCGAAAGATTGGACGTAGGCCTGTAGTTACTAAGCTCGTCGGAGTCAAGAGTTTCTTTCTTGATAAGAGGAGGGACAATCGACTTCTTGAAATCAGAAGGAAAAAAGGCTTTCTCAAGAGAGAAATTCATAATTTTGGTTAAGGTCGGTAGAAGAACATCAGTACAGTTCTTTAGAAGCCAAGTCGGAAGTGGATCAAGAGAGCAGGATTTAGGTTTTGCAGAAAGGATGATAATTTTTAAGTCGTTATCGCAAATACGCTCAAAATCTACTAAAGAGCTCCGGCAGGACTCGGCTGTTAAATCAACGTTAAATCTTGGAACAGGTTGCACAGAGAGACCGCGCGTCAAGTTGATAATTTTAAATTCGAAAAACTCAGCAAAACTTTCGGGCAAGAGTCTCGAGGGAATCATGTTTTGGTAAAGTTGGAACACATTTAAAGTTGAACAATTCGTCAACAAACTTGAAAAACCTTTTTCTTGTAATAGCTAGCTTTAGTAGCTTTTAAGGAACGGTTGTATTTACGACAAATCTCCTTATAGATATGCTTATATATCGACTGTAAGGCGAGTGGACAGGTATTTTCTCTCACAGCGCCTTTTTTCCCGCTTCAGTTCTCTCAGGTCGTCCGTGAACAAATTAAAGAAGTATGTGGTCATACTGTAATTGTCCTGGTTAATATTGGGGTATGCTTGTCAAACAAACGACGTGTATATATTTTCATGCTCGTCAACATCAGTAATGTTGTTACCAGTATTTTCCGGCAAAGATTTTTTTTATATATAACTTCGAAAAGACCACGAGTCTTGCGATAGCTAACAGACCGACGGAATGCTGGAGGACGAGGCAGATTTATGTCGCAGGCAACAACATTATGATCCGAGAGTAACTCTGGTAAAGTTCTGACTTGGGAAATTAACTTGTCATCTAAACGAGTGATAAGAAGATCTAGAGTATGACGAAGATGGTGCATGAGCAGCTCCATTTACACGCTGTCTGAGATCAGCGGACGTGATCAAGTCGAGAAATTTCATAGCATTCAAGTTGCTTGTATCGTCGTCATGGAAATTAAAATCACCTGAAAGAGGCAGCTGGTGAGGTGAGACAAATATAAGAACTTCCAGAAGAATTCACTGAAGAACATATCCGGAGTGAATTTTGTTTTATGTCAACCCCTGCCTTGAACTAATCGACTGGGAATTTGTATAAGGATTACATTTCAACAAATTGAGTTCGCGATTGAGTTCGTTAGGGTCCTTTTCACCTCTTTCATCTTTTCACTAGCAACATACATTTGATGGTCATATGCATACATCTTGATGCTGCTTTTGTTCAGTATTGTAGACCGAGTCGTCCTCGAAAACATTCAAAATTTTAGCCTTGGTCCATCCTCTAAACATTTCTTTCCATTCGCTTGAAGTCTCAGTTCCAATTCTAACATTATTCCGATGGTTGCGTTGGTGAAACTTATGTACTCTTAGCTTCGCCAATAAAAAGACATTAATCATTTTTATCATGCTGCAATTGTAAAATGTGCGCTCAGTACATTGAGTTTAAAATCGAAATAAAGTAAAATCTAAAAGTAAATTCGATTAAAAATACGGTCGGTCAAAACTAACACATATGCTCAGAAAGAAAACCTGTTAACGTTTATGAACAAAAACTACGCACCAAATTCGTCAAAGCGGGATAGACGTACTTAAGTGTTGGTAAAGCTTTGAAATCCATGGACAAGGTTAACATCTTATGCATCGTTTAATTGACCAGACAGATATTATAAAGTGACCCCAGCACTGTTGCAGTTACCTTGCGCATGTTCCATTTGAATTTAAAATATTTAACAAGAACTGATTTGGCTTTCGTACGATGTGAAGAATTATGCAGATCGAGGAGAATGTTATTGGCCGAGATTTCTTGAATATTCTAATAATCAATATGGCTTTAAGAAAAATCACTCTACTGCCAATGCGCTTATTCAATTCGCATCCTCTAAACTTTTAGATGCCACTGATCAAGGAAAAGTTACTTTGGGTCTAGTTATTGACTTATCCAAGGCCTTCGACACTGTCAATCATCAATAACGCGCCGCCGAGTAAAGTTGCGCTTTATGGGTTTATGTAATTCATCCGCTAATTGTTGTTGCCAACTAACATCATATCCTACTTGGTATCATACTTGCTAATCTAAAGTTTTCTAGGGTTCTCGTTGTTACATTACTGTGCTTCAAGAGTTGTCTGTATTGTAGAACTCAGTTTGTTCAGAACTATGTAATGGATATAATTCCTTCTCCAAATACATTAAATGTAGAGTGCCTCAAGGGCCGATTTTAGGTCTAGTATTGTTTTTGTTATACAGTAATTTATGCAATGTGTAAAAGGCCTTGGATTTCATGCTATTTGCCGATAATACTAACATATTTTATTGTCGTCAAGACCCAAATCAACTGATGGAAATTGTGAATTCCAGATTAAAGAAATTACTAATCTGGTTTCAGGCTATTAAGTATTCTATTAAATTTCTAGTAAGCTGTCTATTATATTTATTCAAAACAAAACAAAACAGGCCAAAAAATTGAGTTACATTTCACTTAATGATATTGAAATGAGCTTGTTCTTGAGAGTTATACTTTGTGAACTGAACACTTATCTTGCAAATCTTAAATACAGAACGTAACACTGAAAAAAAAGTTTCAAAATCAGTAGGCGTTACAGATGAAGTTTATGCCTTAATAAGGCTTCCTTAAGTTCTTTTTATTATAGTTAACGAACGTCTGCGGCTCAGATTATTAATCAAATATCTAACGTTTGCTTACTCTTTATTAACGGTTTACATGAGAGGATGATGCACATACCAATGCTTTTTTTTATGAGCTTACGTACTCTTCTAAACTTTGAAGATATTATCAAACTTCGAATAGGAAAAGATAGGTATATTACAGAGACGGCCTTCTTCCTAATGGTTTTAATGACATGCCAGCAGAGGGGAATAGTTTGAGCTGGACCAAACCCAAGCCGTGAAAGTGATCACTTAAAAAAAGAACTGGCGCCCTACCGACCCAGATCGAACTGCCAATTATTGGTGGATGAAAGTTTACCAGCTAAAAAGATGTTTACTAGCGACAATCAACGACCAATCGCGTGCCTGAAAACCCTCTACAATTGGTTTGCCGCCTGCTTACTCGGCCCAGTAAACAGACATTTAGATGAAAACGATCTCATGTAGGAGGATCAGAGAGAGGCTAAAGAAGGGTGTAGTGGAACGATAGAGACTAGATCGTATGGTCTGTCAGGACAGCCAAAGAAGGAGGATGGGCTGCATCGATGTGAGCAAGACGAACGATTCTGTTAATCATCAGTGACTGAGAAAGATGTTAACGCTTCACAGGTTCCCGGAATGGATAGGAAAAGTGCTATACCGACTGAGTTCGCGATGGAATACACAGATAATAGAAAGAAAAAAAGCAAGGAGTGGAGACACATGACCAAATAAGATTCAAGAGAGGTCTCCCTCAGGGAGTTGTCTTATGCCCACGCTTATTCACGCTAAGCATTAATCCTGTCTCTTGGAAATTAAAAGCAACAGAAGGCTACAAGCTTTCTAACCCCATCAACATGCAAGTCGCACATCTACTGTTTATAGAGGATCTTAAGATTTAAGTAGCACCCGAAGGTAACTGCAGAGGGTAGTGAGATCTATTAGAGACTAAGGTTATGATGGATGTAGGTCTGCAATGGAATGATAAGAAGTGTGCAGTGGTTCATGTAAAGAGGATGTCTCTCTGAGAATTCAGAGGAAGTAAAGATCGGTGACTTTGAATTGACACAGAGTTTGAAGCAGGGATCCTTTTACAAATTCTTAGCGGTAATGGAAAATTTCAAACAAGAAGATCAGCTTGTGCTAAAAGGTGCAGCGAAAGTTTTCCTACAGAGAATGTCAGTTAGGTTATCTGGACCATCCCTTTTTCTGACTATAATAAAGTGCTGGCATTTAACAGGTTCACACTGCCCGTCCTGCAATGTCAACTCGGACAGAGGAGTAGGAAAGGCGATCACCCAGAGCGGGGGAAAGCACCCCTTAGGATCAACAGAACTGGTGTACCTCCCTGGGAAACACGGAGGAAGAGGCGTTATAAAAGTCAGTGGAGGAAGAATATATATTTACTAAGATCAAAGCGGCGGTCAAGTTGTACAGTAAGGAGACCTCGTAATGCAGGTGGTAAGAAGGTATGAGGAGAACGCTGAGGAAAGTGGTCGACGAGCATTAATTAAAGATGCCAAGAAATATACCCAGAAACTGGGTTTGGAACTTCAACCCAAATCCCGTTGGTGTAACAGATGAGGTGAATGGAGCGTTTATTGGGAGATGTGCCAAGGAAAATTAAAGAAAAAGTAAATGGAAGAAGTTAAAAGTGAAAACTGGCAACGAAACTGCTAGTGGCGCACAGGAATTGTACCAGTACATGTAGCTCCTTTCAACGAAAGTTTATCACCATGAGAAGAAGGATTGAATCCATTACCTGATGTCACATGCTGAAGAGTCCACGCCGCACGTGATGGCTGGCTGCTCGGCGCTGGCGCAGATTAAATACCTCGCTCGGCACAATTCTCTTTGAGATGCTAAAAAAAACTGACAATATTCCCCCTTGGTTTTCTCCTACCGAGCCAAAACCAGTAGACCAAAACCAGAGAGCTAAAGTTTACTGGGATGAGCTAGTTTATGCAAAGAACACTGAAGTCAGAGTAAACACAATAGATGTCAGAAAAATTAATAAGGAAGATAATAAAGTCACACTACTAGAAATGAGTTGCCCTTGGATGGAAAGCAGAGAAGCAAAGGATTCGACGATGACCATGAGATATGCTCCACTCGGTTGCCACTCGGTCGCTTGCGTCGGTTGTGAGCTCAAGATGCAGAAATGTCGATCCGGGGGTGATAATATCATTTTTGATGTATTGAGAGGTGCATCTATGAACACGGCTAAGAGTATAAAGACACTGATCAGAGAAAGGCCAGGAAGGAAGACATTAAGAAAAATGCAGAAAAGGTGTTTCGTCACACTCTTTGAACGTTGCGAGATCATTTAAAATCCTTACATAGCTTTGAGCTGTTTTTAAGAGACTTGAAAGTCCAATTGATTAACTTATACGGCGTTAGCCAATTTTAATTTTAGCAATTTTTAGGGATTTTTTAAAGTACCTTTGGGTAATTATCAACAGATTTTCTGTAACTTTTAGTTGTAGTTTTTAATACGTTTTACAGTAGGTAATTTTTTGACTTTTTTTTTTTTTTTTTTTTTTTTTTT
>CALNXI010001605.1:51185-70538 GCA_942486025.1 Porites evermanni | reverse complement strand
CTCGCGTTGGTTTATCAATTGTAGGAAGCATAGAAAAACTTTGCATACACTGAAGCAGTATCTGGCTGTATTTACAGTTTTCATATTTTAGCAAGTCTATATTGAAATCTCCCATGAGATATATATTATTATTGTGATTACTGAAATACTCGAGGGAATCCGAAAGATAGTCAAGAAATTGATCTGCATTATTATGTTGTCGGTAAACAATGCCACAGATATTTTTCTTGTGATTTGGTAGTAAAATTTCAATCCACAAGGCTTGATAAGAGGAATTAGTAGAGCGTTCTAAGACTCGATATTTATAGTTTTCATTAATAAAAAGACCAACGCCACCGGCAGACAACGGGGTTTTAACAAATTCAAAGCAATAGCCAGGTAGTTGTGGTATAAAATCAATAGATTCGCCTTCGCATAGTCGCATTTCTGTAACACCTAATACCGTGAAATTATGTTTTACCTCACTGAGTACGTGACACTGAAAATGTTCAATATTTTTTCTTAAGCTTCTTATATTAGTGTGAAGAATAGAGAAATCGGATACGACATCCCTATTTGTGGTATTTTCAAACTTCACGGAGAAGCTATGAGGCGAATAGTTGCTCGAACGAATTTTACTCGTTGTCATTAAGTTAGCATCAGGATCAATCGTTTTGTCTACGGAATCGTTCCGAAAAAGACCAAGATCATACAAGCTATTAAGTGAATAGATCGATTTCCTGGAGGCTAGATTAGTGTCCAGTAAAGCGTTATACTGCGGGTGGGCATTTTTCAGATCTTTACAGTTATAATATGGCAATTCCATCAACAGCAATTTGTTTTCTTTAGCGAGATTTTTCATCTCTTTGTGCGAAGCCATTTCCAATAACTGTATCACATCATTAAGATTATGAACGAATAACAATTAACACAGTACACTTATCTCCTTAATCCTGAGTTGGATTACTGACCAAGCTTTGCTTCAGATTGTCAAGATCGGCCATGCGTTTTAATTTGAAGACCTGAGAACTACTAGATTTACGAGCCAGAATCTCAGAGTTCTTCACCCAGACGTAGTGGAATTGATGTGTAGATTTCAATTTGTTTGCCTCGCTAAGAAGTTGCTGTAATCTCGGGATCAGGTGTTCATGAATTCGGATATTTCCCGTGTGAAAATCAGCAGATAAATCCAGATCATCAGGGTTTAAGTTGGAAGTTTCATTGCGATGAGCCATGACTTCTTCTTTGGCCAGTCGCCTTATAAACACAATGCACACAATAGGTCTTGGGTAATGGCGGTCAGCCCTTCGGCTATTCACTCTATGAGCGATATCAATGTCGTTTTTCGTCACTCCCTCGGCTCCGATAGCATGGAAAAGCTTTCAACACAACTGCGTGGTGGTTTCAGAAGACTCGTGTTCATCCTGTTCAGGAAAGCCAATAATTTTGACGTTATACTGAAAGCTGTACTTCAGTAAGTCATCAATGGCGGCGTCCAAACTGTCAACTCTCGTAGAAATCGCTTCAAGCTTACGGCTTAGATTGTCAAGTTCTTTCGACATTTCCTCTCGAAAGTTTTTCGTTATATGATGGTCCTCACATAAGAAATCAACACTCTTTTGGACACTGTTTCCATATCTTGTTGCAGCGTCTCCAACCTGCTCGATGTCCGCTTGAAGTCGTTGTTGCTCGATGATCGATTTCAGCTTCTGGAGTTCACTATTTACAGCGGAAATCTCTCCCTTTAGTTTTAGGTTTTCCTTCTGTAGATTTTTAACTTGACTCATTTTAGTTTACGACATAAAGCATTGGTACGTTTTGAGTTTTAAACCGGCATGTGCGGAGCGCCCGCCGACATGACCGCACACTTTATTGAAATCTGGATTTCAGGGAATATTCACACTGATTGATCCGTGTGAGTTGTCAGATATTGAATTGGACATCGAATCTCATGACATTCCCTTTACAAACATTTTGCAGTCAGTAGGAATTTCAAATAAGCAACTTTAAGACGTTTTGGCTTTATAATGGGCATCATGCCATGCATATTTTAGATCAAATTAGGCTTGAACTCCCACTAGTCAGCACAATTAACTCTAAATATATACTACCTTTCCCATTTGGCACCGGAACGAAATAAGAGCATGATTTGCCTCACTGCTATCTTAACTGAACACTATTTTTTAATGGAATTTTCATAGATGGTAAAAAAGAATAAAAACGAATTTAACGACTTTGAGGAAAAGGTGTGGTTTAGTTAAACACTACGCTTTACCCTAAAGCAGGTTATTTCTCTAACAAAAGACATGATTCGAGGAGTCAATAACGCATGCTAAAAAATTAAAAGACTTAGGAAACCCAAGCAACATTTTTGTCCAAAATTTAGAAAGATTAGAAAGAGTTACGCAAGTAACGATAACCAAATGAAAGTTTGATGTGCGTAGTTCTTAGCGACAGTTAAAGAAATTTAATTACCATTCAAGGGGAACCTCTTGTAAAAGTTCACGATTTAGACTGTGATACTTGATGCTATCCGTATGCTTCAGCAAATATTTCCAGAAATTCTAAATGCATTAAATATATCAATACAAGAGAGAAAATGTAAATTGCAGTCGACAGTCTTTTCGGAAGAGAAATTAACATTCTACAGTAATTCAAAAAAGTGTTTGTGTAACTTGAGGTCCTATTATTTTCAAACCTGACATCGAATCTCATGACTAATACTTAGTTCACCTGCTATTTTTCATTCACGCTCCTTAAAAATTGAGCCCATCCTCGAAATATAATTTTGAATATAAAAAAAAACAAATGACACTTAATGCATCTCCATTCACCTACTAATAGTTACCAACTGCAGCATTGAATTTGCTTTTTCTTTAAAATATGATTTTTTTTCTAGAACAGAACAAAAAAAAAGACTATTGATTCTTATTTTATTAGGGGTACTGAATATCCTAAAATTTGGGATTAAGAGTAGAAAATGTTGATACAGCGTTAAGCACTCCTTTGAAATTTTTGTTCTGTTCTATCTTCCATTTTCGGCACAATTTTTTGTTGATATAAAAAAAAGTTGCTTTATTAAAAAGGAAAATATCAAATATCACTGAGCGGGGGCGCCTCTGGCTGCAGTCGATAGGAAGCGAAATGTGGCCAAAGTGTTTATTTTAAAGATTTTGTTCAGAAAGCCAATTTTTGATTATCAATTTACTCCGTTATATGAATCTGATACTCTACAACTAACAAATTTTACTAATGGCAACATTTGCATTGTGTTTGTTATTAAATATTAATTAATATCAAATTGTCACCATTGCAACATTGTTTAAGACAAATTCAGTTATCGGGGACACCCTTACTCTTCGTGAACGCATCAACTAATTCGGGGGAAAAGGTTCAAGATGCTCACTACAGTCGCCGAAACTTCTAGAAACTGGAGAGAATTCGTTTTGCTCCTAAAATACGATGTTATCGTTGCTATTTTTAATGGTTCGATTTTTCAACTGTCTTTTTCTAAGCCGATCGTAGGGGTATTTTGTTGGAGTTTTCTCCAGTGTATTTACTTCATGGTTTATGCCCGGTACTGACAGCTTTTTTCTGTTAGTTTTGTAAAGTGGGAGGTTCCCTTTCTACTTGCATCCCCAGCTAGTCTACGAAAGTATTCCAGTTTCGTGATCGTAAAAGCTACAAATGAAGAAAAATTAACAAAAAAACATCGAAAAAAGTACAAAGAAAACGGAACTGTTTTAAACGTGCAAGAAGAGATAAAATAATCCGGTTATGTTTGCATATGGCAAAGATTAGGACGAAATTCATTAGGAAACTGAGTAATTTTAATTTTTAGTGGACAAAAACGTTAACATTGTACCAGTTAAGGCCGAGTATCGCATTCTTTTTGACACTTTTCAAGGGCTATAAATGTACTAAGCTATATGAAATAACTCCAAAGAAAAGATTCTCGTGGGAGCAAGAGAAAATAGATTTCAAATTTCACAGGAATTGAGAAAACACAGGTAAAGTCGTCATGTATAAGATTTCATTTAATGGATTCCATCTAAATTCATTTACTGCTCACCGAACTGCTTTTGCAGTCAGATTAATTTTTTTAATTCTGCAGTTCATATTTCATATTTAAGGAAAATTACTAATAGCCTCCTTCTCAGACTACTTCGGCGGGCTTTGTTGAATCATCTTTTCCCAAGAACGACCTTCGTAAAGGAGGAAGCTAGTCGTGACGAAGAGCTTAGAACGACTGAGCGGAGGGCTTGGAACATTACCTTAGTTTTTAATTCTACTTTCATTCTTTATCGAGTCTTTTCGACCCTTTGCGTAGACACTCGACAATTTTGAAACAAAAAAAGCATTTCTCTGAAAAATTAATGTTCAGATGAACGACTGTGTTTATATAAGCCTAATAATAATAATGTGCCAATTCCAGAAAAGAGTGACAATATAGTTTTGAAAGTTCATTTTAATTCTTTTGGCAATATGCATGTAGTTGGTTAACTTACCCTACAGCTTACATCAATTTAGCGATCTGCCATGGGCTGATGACATTAACGTTCTAGCTTTCATTAGCCGGCCGTGGGCCGAGTAACTATGTCATTTGACAGTATAGGTAACAGAATTAAAACTTGAAGTGCAAATTTCCTATCGAATCTAAATTATTGCATGGGTACTGTTTTCTAGAAGTATTTTAAAGCGGAAGAGGAATTCGTTGCTTGATCGGCCAAATCTGCACGCTACTGCGAACATCGCAACTCCGTGGAAGTGATTTTGTAAAACTCTAGTCTCAGAAAAGTGCATGGTAACAGAACTCTCATCTGAATGCAATTAATTTGCTTTTTGACTGTTCTTGTCAAGGTTTCTTTTGTTTTTCGCTTTCGCAAACCAAGATTAATAATTATTACACCTTGTATAAGCGAAAAAACATTAGCTTAAGTTATTAAATAATACGGAGTTAACTTCTGAACACCAACGCCTGTATAGACCAGGATCGGACATTTGCAACTCTGCACTAATGCATCACATTTTTTGGAACATTTGTAATCCTCTTTGAGATACTAACTAAAGACGACGGTCTGTAAAAGACGTCAACAAACGACGACAAATTTTTCGCTGTCTTTCCCATTTTGGATGTTGTTTTTGTTTTGTTTTGTTTTGTTATTCTTTTAAGTAGATCTGCATTTTAACTAGCTAGAAAAACGACGCAAATTTACTTCATGTTGTCGTCGTCGTGGTTGTTTATTTGTTTATTAAAAGGTTCTGATGGTGATATATGTCGTTTTTTGGTTAAGTCTTGTCACAGGTTCCTCAGAGATTAATTGGGAAGGCTTTGCACTCTAAACAAGAAGAAAAAAGAAAAAGAAACCGATCAATGAGCCAAAGAAGACACAAACATAGTGTGAAAAAGCTTAAAATTTTCTTTTAATGCTGTAAATTTTAAAAAAGCCTCATTTATTTAAGTCAATTTCGGAATAAAGTTTTAAATGCGCAACAGAATACAGGGGCAATATTTGCGTAGCTTATGGCGCAATAATTTGCCTGGCATGAAGGTCTCAATGGGGTTTACCGTCAGCCGTCAGACGGCCTAACAATTTACCGTCAACCGTCAAAAATGCAGGTTAATATTAACCGTCAAAATGTTTCAAAGTGTTTCAAATCTCTGAAATTTAGGATTATAGGATTATATAAGAGAAGAAAATATTGATACAGGGTTAAGCACTCCTTTGAAAATTTTGTTCTGTCTTCCATTTCCGGCACAATTTTTTTGATGATGCAAAAAAGTTGCTTTAGTAAAAAGGAAAATATTACTGAGCAGGGGTGCCCCTGGCTGAGTCGACCGGGAGCGAAATGACCAGTGGCCAAAGTGTTTATTTCGAAAGCCAATTTTTTATGACAAATTTACTCTGCTATATGAATCTGATACTCTACCACTATTGCATTTTACTAATGGCAACATTTTGCATTGTGTTGTTATTAAATATTGATTAATATCAAATTGTCACCATGGCAACTTACACTGTTTAAGACAAATTCGTTATCGGGGACACCCCTTCAACTTCTTTGGGAAAAAAGGTTCAAGATACTCACTACCCCCGCCGCGACTCCTAGAAACCGTTGAGAATTCGTTTTCTTCCTTTAATTTTATCGTTGCTATCTTTATTTGTTCGATTTTTCAACGGTTCTTTTCTCAGCCGATCGTAGGAGTATTTTGTTGGAGTTTTCTCCAGTGTATTTACTTCATGGTTTGCCCGGTATAGCCTGTTTCCGTTAGTTTTGTAAAGGCCCTCTTTCTAGCTGCTTCCCATGCTAGTATACGAAAGTATTCCAGTTTCGTGATCGTAAAAACTATAAATGGAGAAAAATCTGAAAAAAAATAAAAACAATAGAAAAAATGTTAAAAGAAAAAGGAAATTATTTTAAAAGGGGCAAGAGGAGAAGAAATGATCGAGTTACGTTGGCATATGACAAAGATAATAAGAAAAAATTCATTAGGAAACTGAGTAATTTTAAATTTTAGTGGACAAAAACCTTAACCTTGTACCAGAGTATTTTAAGTTCGAGTATCGCATTCTTTTTGACACTTTTCAAGGGCTCTAAATGTAATAAGTTTATATAAAATAACTTCAAAGAAAAGATTCTCATGGGAACAAGGAAAAGTAGATTTCAAATTTCATAGGAATTGAGAAAACGCAGGTAAAATCGTCATGCATAAGATTTCATTTAATGGCTTCCATCTTAACACATTTACTAAGCACCAAACTGCATTTGCCGTCAGGATTATTTTTTTACTCTGCAGTTCATTTTTCATATATATATATATATAAGGAACATTAAGCCTCCTTCTCAAACTAATTCGCCGGGCTTTGTCAGTATCATCTTCTCCCACGAACGACGTTCGTAAGGGAGGAAGGTAGTCGTAACAAAGCGCTTAGAACGACTGAGCGGAGGGCATGGAACATTTATTACCTTTTAATTCTACATTCTTTATCGAGTCTTTTCGACCCTTTGCGCGCGAAGGCATATGCGTAGATACTTGAAAACAAAAAAAACATTTCTTTGAAAAATTTATGCCAGACGAACGACTGTTTTTTTTAAGCCTCATAAAATAATAAGGTGCCAATTCCAGAAAAGAGTGACAGTATAGTTTTGAAAGTCTTCACCCTTCGATGGGCGCTTAGTGCAGAAAACTGTCGGTTCATAAGCCAAAAATAATCCACAAAATTCTAAAAATGAGCTTTTTTAAAATTCCAGTTCACAACGTTCCTGTTTGTACTTTCTATTTTTGCATTTTAATACATTTTCTGAAGGGTATAATTATAAGTGGATCGAGCATTAAACGATATTTCTTATGGTGAATTGATGGTCTGTTGCGGGGATTACGCTGGATTTGGAAATCGTTTTTGTCAAGATGAGGAGCTCTAAAACTGGCTTTTTTATTAAACATTTATATACATAAATAATTGATTATTTGGCAGCGTCTTTGTAAAAGGAATTTCTTAAGGCAGCTATTTGAAAAATTTTAAGTTTCATTTTAATTGGCAATATGCATGGTTTTGGTTAAATTACCCCCCAGCTTCAATTTAGCGACCTGCCGTGGGCTGATGACATTAACGTTTTAGCTTCCCCATTGGCCGGCCGTGGGCCGAGTAACTATGTCACTTAACAGTATCCGTGACAGAATTAGAACTTGATGTGCGACTTTCCTAACGAATCCAAATCATTGCATGGGTACTGTTTTCTAGAAGTATTTCAAAGTGTGGAGGAGGAATTCGGCGCTTGTTCGGCAAAACCTTGCACGCTATTGCGAACATCGCTGTGGAATTGAACTTGTAAAACTCTAGTATCGTGACAGAACTCTCATGTGAGCTTTTATTTTCGCTTTCGCCAACCGAGATTAATAATTATTACACCTTGTATATGCGAAAAAACATTAGCTAAAGTTTTTAAATAATACAGAGTTAAGGTGTTTCAATATAGTTTTTCAGAGGCCATACCGATATTTTTCAATCGCTTTAAAAGTGATTTTATCCTTGTCTGATGGCTATTAAATTTTTCACCAATGGTTCACTATAGATTGAAATTTGTCAAACTGTAGGTTTTAGTAAAATCGATATTACTATGACAACAATAAACAAAAAACTTTGAAATTGATAAACGCCTAATTTTGCGCGATCTAGACCTGAAGCTACTGAAAATCTAACACTAGGAACTTAAAGTTTGATGTTTAGCAAATGACTTCCGTAAGAAGTTAAAAAATTCTGTATGTTTGAATTCGACTAAAACGAAAATATATTTCAAACCTTAAATTTTCAACAGCCGTGATAGTTTATTTAACGAAAACATTATAAATGACTTAAATTATTCTTAAGTGGTGTCAGAATGCTGCTTAATATCATATTTCGATGCTAGGAAATTTTGGCGTATTTTCGTTCTTGCGATCTTAAAAACTAATACGTTTTCTCACCACCTGTCGAAGTGCAACTTCATTCAAAATTTGGACTTTTAGCGCTTTTTTGTATATCTCTGAAACGACTTGAACCAGTTTTTTAAAAACTTCTTCACATAATCTTCATAATGTATAATTATAATAATGTCTGAAACTTTCATTAAGAATGATCCCTGCAACACCTTGAAATTTCAAGAGAAACCTATCATACGAACCGGTCAAAAATCCGCGCTATAACATTCACTGTTTTGACGTTATGCGGCTAAAATGCCAAATTAATGCGGACACCAACGCCTGTATAGACCAGGATCGGTCATTCGCAACTCTCCACTAATGCATCACATTTTTAAAAACATCATTGTAATCTTTTTCGAGATACTAAGACTATAAGGCCTGTAAAAGACGTCAAAAAACGACGACAAATTTTTCTCTTTCTTTCCTATTTTGGATGTGGTTTTTGTTTTTGTTTTAGTTTGTTATTGTTTTAAGTCGATCTGCATTTTAACTAGCTAGAGAAAACGACGCAAATTCACTCAATGTTGTCGCCGTCGTGATTGTTAATTTGTCTAATAGCAGCTCCTGATGGTATATATCTTATATGCCATTTTTTGTTAGGTCTTGTCACAGGTGCCTCGGTGTGGTCGTCAAAAACGCAGGTTAAGATTAACCGTCAAAAGTTTCAAAGTGTTTCAAATCTCACTATTTCTGCTGATCTTCACGGAATTCCGGCTCCTAATGAATTTCTAAACTGGTAAAACCAGTTCTCATTCTCAAAAACACTCTTTCTAGACAGTACAATACCTTACAACCTGCTCATATCTGAAAATATCTTGAAATTTTGTAATTAAGTGACAAGCCAAGACAACCTCAGTTAATAGTAATTCATACAGAAGCTGAAATTTACGACAATGTTTGGACCCAATTTACACTTGATAACCGTCAACAGCTCTAAAATTTGTAGTTTCACTTTTTTTGAACTCCCACTAGCCAGAACGATTACGATTACCTCTTAATATGTACTACCTTTCCCATTTGGCATCGGAACGAAATAAGAGCATGATTTGCCACACTGCTATCTTAACTGAACACTATTTTTTAGTGGCATTTTAGTAGATGGTAAAAAATGGCACATAAAAAGAATAAATTAAAAACGAATTTTATAACTTTTAGGAAAAGGTGTCGTTTACTAACACTATGCTTTGCCACAGCAAGTTAGTTCTCTAACAAAACAGATGATTTGAGAAAGCTGTTCACAATAATTATAACAAAAGGCTTCTGTGTGGGTTAAGAGTCAATTACGCATGCTAAAAAATTAACCCAAGCAACGTTTTTGTGTGGAATCTAGAAAGAGTTACACAAGTAACGATTAGCAGATAAAAGTTTGATATGCGTAGTTCTTAGCAACAGTTAAAAAAAATTAATTATCGTTGAAGGGAAACGTTTTGTAAAAGTTCACGGTTTAGACTGTGATGCTATCCGTATTTTTTGAGCAAATATTTTCAGAAATACTGAATACATTCATGAATATATCAATACAAGAGAGAAAATGTAATTTGCAACTGACAGTTATTCAGGAAGAGAAATAACATTCTACCCCAGTAATTCAAAAAAGTGTTTAAGTAACTTGAGGTCCTAGAGGTCCTATTATTTGCAAACCTGACATCGAATCTCGTGACTAATACTTATTTCACCTGCTAATTTTTATTCACTCTCCTTAAAAACTGAGCCCATCCTCGATATATAATTTTGAAGAAAAAAAAAAAAACAAAAACATATGAGACTTAATGCATCTCCATTCACTTACTAAAAGTAACCAACCGCAGCATTGAATTTGCTTTTTCTTCAATATAGGATTTTTTTTCTAAAACTGAACAAAAATATATATATATATATAACTATTGATTCTGATTTTATCAGGGGTACTTAATATCCTAAAATTTAGGATAGAGAGTAGAAAGAATTGACACAGCGTTAAGCACTCCCTTGAAAATTTTGTTCTGTCAGTGTTCTGTTCTATCTTCCATTTCCCGCACAATTTTTTGTTGATGTAAAAAAGTTGCTTTATTAAAAAGGAAAACTGATATTACCGAGCGGGGGGGCTGAGTCTGACCGGGAGCGAAATGACCGGTGGTCAAAGTGTTTATTTCAAAAATTTAGTTTAGAATGCCAATTTTTGATGATCAATTTACTCAGCTATATGAATCTGATACTCTACAACTAATGCGTTTTACTAATGGAAACATTTTACATTGTGTTTGTTATTAAATATTAATTAATATCAAATTGTCACCACTGCAACACTGTTTAAGACGAATTCCGTTATCAGGGACACCCCTTACTCTTCGTGAACGTAATTCAACTACTTTAGGGAAAAAGGTTGAAGATACTCACTACCACCGCCGCGACTCCTAGAAACTGGTGAGAATTCGTTTTCTTCCTTTTTTTATCCTTTTTTTCTCCTTTTTTTCTCTTGTATATTTTAGCGAACTAGAGCGAATCTACATCATCATAGTGTCCCAAAGGAGGACAGCATCTACATCGTCATTGTTTCTGTTCTCCATAGCAACTTCATCAATAGTTTTTTTAATTAACTCAATATACTCGCTAGCCAACAGAAAAGATGTATTGAGTTTCCAGAAACCCGGGCCTCTAGGGTTATTATTACCAGCAAGGTGGATTGTGATGAGGGAATGATCGGTCTTATAACCAGGTAAAATATCTGCATTTGTGATTGCTGTGATTAAGCTTGAACTGATCATAAAATAGTCGAGACGACAGTGCACTTTAGGTTTAGTTCTCCGCCAGGTAAAACGCTTACCGTCTGGATTTAGGGTTCGCCACACATCTATCAGGTCCAGCGAGTTCGCTATGTTCTGGACTTTTTTAAGCGGATTTCTATGCGTTGTCGCGTTTCCTCCTTTTTTATTCTCCTGAACCGTCCATGACCAGATTAAAGTCGCCTCCCATAATAATTTCTTCACATTCAAAAGAGAGCAGATGATCGAGAAGATTTTGGGAAAAAGTAGGATTGTCCTTGTTCGGTGCATAAATGTTAACCAAAGTTAAAACCTTGTTATCTAATTCCATGTCCATAATAATAAATCTTCCTTTTTGATCAGAATATTGTCTGATTATTTCTAACTGAAAGTTATTGTAAAATAGTATACAGACTCTTATCTTATTCGAACAATATTTTTTAATGGCACTCAATTTTATACATGGTAAAAAAATGGCACATAAAAAGAATAAAAACGAATTTTACGACTTTTACGAAAAAGTGTGGTTTAGTAAAACACTATGCTTTGCCCAAGCAAGTTACTTCTCTAACAAAACAGATGATTCGAGAAAGCTGTTCACAATAATTATAACAAAAGGCTTCTGTGTGGGTAAGAGTCAATTACGCAATATGCTAATAAACTAAAAGACTAGAAAACCCAAACAACATTTCTGTGTGGAATCTAGAAAAGATTAGAAAGAGTTACACAAGTAACGATAACCAAATGAAAGTTTGATGTGCGTAGTGTTTAGCAACAGTTAAAGAAACTTAATTATCATTAAAGGGAATCTTCTAAATGTAAAAGTTCACGATTTAGACTGTGGTGCTTGAGCAAATATTTTCAGAAATTCTAAATGCATCAAGTATATCAATACAAGAGAGAAAATGTAATCTGCAATCAACAGTCTTTTCGAAAGAAAAATAACATTCTACAGTAATTCAAAAAAGTGTTTTTGTAACTTGAGGTCCTATTATTTGCAAACCTGACATCGAATCTCATGACTAATTTCACTTATTTCACCTGCTCATTTTTATTCACGCTACTTAAAAATTGAGCCCATCCTCGATATATAATTTTGAAAAAGCAAACAAACAAACAAACAAAAAACATCTGAGACTTAATGTATCCCCATTCACCTACGAAAAGTAACCAACTGCAGCGTTGAATTTCTTTTTCTTCAAAATAGGATTTTTTTTCTAGAACTGAGCCAAAAAAATAACTATTGATTCTGATTTTATTAGGGGTACTGAATATCCTAAAATTTAGCATAAAGAATAGAAAATAATGATACAGCGTTAAGCACTCCTTTGAAAATTTTGTTCTGTTCTATCTTCCATTTTTGGCACAATTCTTTGTTGATGTAAAAAGAAAATTAAAGTTGCTTTATTAAAAAGGAAAATATTATTGAGCGGGGGCGCCCTTGGCTGTAGTCGATCGGGAGCGAAATGACCGGTGGCCAAATTGTTTATTTTAAAAATTTAGTTTAGAAAGCCAATTTTGATGATCCATTTACTCTGCTGTAGGAATATGATACTCTACAACTAATGCATTTTACTAATGGCAACCTTTTTCATTTTGTTTATTATTAAATATTAATTAATATCAAATCGTCACCATTGCAACTCTGTTTAAGACGAATTCCGTTATTGGGGACACCCCTTACTATTTGTGAACGTATCAACTACTTTGGGGAAAAGGTTCAAGATACTCACTAACGCCTCCGCGACTCCTAGAAACTGGTGAGAATTCGTTTTCTTCCTTTAATTTTATCGTTGCTATCTTTAATGGTTCGATTTTTCACGGTTCTTTTCTAAGCCGACCGTAGGGGTTTTTTGTTGGAGTTCTCTCCAGTGTATTTACTTCATATGGTTTGCCCGGTATAGCCTTTTTCCGTTAGTTTTGTAAAGTGTAAGGCCCCTTTTCTTGTTGCATCCCCAGCTAGTCTACAAAAGTATTCCAGTTTCGTGATCGTAAAAACTATAAATGGAGAAAAATATGAAAAAAAAGATAAAAATAAAAACAGGGAAAAAATGTGCAAAGAAAAGGAAACTATTTTAAAAGGGGCAAGAGGAGAAGAACTAATCGAGTTGCGTTGGCATATGACAAAGATAATAAGAAGAAATTCATTAGGAAACTGAGAAATTTTAAATTTTAGAGGACAACAACCTTAACCTTGTACCAGAGTGTTTTAATCCCGAGTATCGCATTCTTTTTTACACTTTTCAAGGGCTATAAATGTAATAAGTTTATATGAAATAACTTCAAAGAAAAGATTCTCATGGGAGCAAGGGAAAGTACATTTCAAATTTGATAGGAATTGAGAAAACGCAGGTGAAATCGTCATGCATAAGATTTCATTTAATGGATTCCATCCTAATACATTTACTATGCACCGAACTGCATTTGCACTCAGATTTACTTGTCAATTCTGCAGGTCATTTTTCATATATAAGGAACATTATAGCCTATATCGACGTTCGTAAGGGAGGAAGCTAGTCGTGACGAAGTGCTTAGAACGACTAAGCAGAAGGCATGGAACATGATTACCTTTTAATTCTATTTTCAGTCTTTATCGAGTCTTTTCGACCCTTTGAGCGCGAAGGCATCTGCGTAGATACTCGAAAAGTTTAAAACAAAAAACAAAAATTTTTGGAAAAATTAATGTCCAGATGAACAACTGTTTTTATTTAAGCCCATAAAATAATAAGGTGCCAATTCCAGAAAAGAGTGACGATATAGTTTTGAAAGTCTTCACTCTTCGAGGGCGACATTTTGACGTTTTATTTTAGCTGAGCGCAGAAAACTGTCGGTTCATAAGCCAAAAATAATCCACAAAATTCTAAAAATGAGCTTATTTAAAATTCCAGTGCATGCACAACGTTCCTGTTTGTACTTTTTATTTTGTATTTTAATACATTTTCTGAAGGGTATAATTATAAGAGGATCGAGCATTAAACGATATTTTTTATGGTGAAATGATGGTCTGTTGCGGGGACTACGCTGGATTTGGAAATCGGTTTTCTCAAGCGGAGGAGCTCTAAAACTGTCTTTTTCTATTAAACATTTATATACATAGATAATTGATTATTTAGTATGTCTTTGTAAAAGGAATTTTTAAAGGCAGCCATTTGAAAAATTTTAAGTTCATTTTAATTGGCAATATGCATGTCGTTGGTTAAGTTACCCTCCAGCTTACATCAATTTAGCGACCTGCCGTGGGCTGATGACATTTACGTTCTAGCTTCCATTAGCGGGCCGTGAGCCGAGTAACTATGCCATATAACAGTATCAGTAACAGAATTAAAACTTAACGTGTGACTTTCATATCGAATCTAAATTATTGTATGGGTACTGTTTTCTAGAAGTATTTTAAAGTAGAAGAGGAATTCGGCGTTTGATCGGCCGCAAAACCTTGCACGCTATTGCGAACATCGCAACTTTGTGGAATTGAACTTGAAAAACTCTAGTCTCAGAAAAGTGCAGGGTAACAGAACTCTTATGTGAGTGCAACTTTTAGTTTCTGACTGTTCTTGTCAAGGTTTGTTTTGTTTTCGCTTTCGCCAACCAAGATAAATAATTATTACACCTTTAATTCGCATAACAACTGTACTGAGTTTTATGAATAGTCTTTCACGCACTAGCCTTCATTGTAGCCTTAAGACAAGTTTCGTTTATTCAAACCTCTTCAGTTTGGCTAAAACTGTTACAATATGTTGTTACATTCAAACAATATAGGCGAAAAAACATCGGCTTAAGTTTCTAAGTAATATCGAGTTAACTTCTGAACACCAACGCCTGTATAGACCAGGATCGGACATTTACAACTCTCCACTGATGCATCACATTTTTTAAAGCATTTGTAACCCTTTTCGAGATACTAAGACAACGGTCTGGAAAAGACGTCAACAAACGACGACTAATTTTTCTCTTTCTTTCTCATTTTGGATGTGGTTTTTGTTTTGTTATTGTTATTGTTTTAAGTCGATCTGTATTTTAAGTAGCTAGAAAACACCTTAAAATACCTTAAAACCTGCTTATATCTGAAAATATCTTGAAATTTGGTAAGGTAAAGCCGGCCAAGACAACCTCCAAAACATATCAGTTAGTATTAATTCATACAGAAGTTGATATTTACGACAATTTTTGGACCAAATTTACACCTAATAACCGTCAACAACTCTAAACTTTGACATTTCAAATTTTTTGGAACGCCTAATAGCCGGAACAATTAACTCTAAGTAAATACTACCTTTCCCATTTGGCATCGGAACGAAATAAGAGCATGATTTGCCTCACTGCTATCTTAACTGAACACTATTTTTTAATGGCATTTTCATAGATGGTAAAAAATGGCACATAAAAAGAATAAAACCGAATTTAGGAAAAGGTGTGGTTTAGTAACTCTATGCTTTGCCCAAGCAAGTTAGTTCTCTAACAAAACAGATGATTCGAGAAAGCTGTTCACAATAATTATAACAAAAGGCTTCCGTGTGGATAAGAGTCAATTACGCATGCTAAAAAATTAAAAGACTAGGAAACCCAAACATTTTTGTGTGGAATCTAGAAAGATTAGAAAAAATTACACAAGTAACGATAACGAAACGAAAGTTTGATATGCGTAGTTCTTAGCAACAGTTAAAGAAACTTAATTATCATTAAAGGGAAACGTCTTGTAAAAGTTCACGATTTAGACTGTGATGCTATCCGCATTCTTCAGCAAATATTTTCAGAAATTGTAAATGCATTAAATATATCAATACAAGAGAGAAAATGTAATTTGCAATCGACAGTCTTTTAGGAAGAGAAATGACATTCTACCACAGTGATTCAAAAAAGTGTTTTTGTAACTTGAGGTCCTATTATTTGCAAACCTGACATCGAATCTCATGAGTAATACTTAATTCACCTGCTAATTTTTATTCACGCTCCTTAAAAATCGAGCCCATCCTTGAAATATAATTTAGAAAAAAACAAAACAAAACAAAACAACACCAAGACCATATGAGACTTAATTCATCTCCATTCACCTACTAAAAGTAACCAACTGCAGCATTGAATTTGCTTTTTCTTCAATATAGGATTTTTGTCTAAAACTCAACAAAAAAAAATAACTAATGATTCTTTTTTTATTAGTGGTACTGAATATTTTAAAATTTAGGATAAAGAGTAGAAAATATTGATGCAGCATTAAGCACTCCTTTGAAAATTTTGTTCTGTTCTATTTACATTTTCGGCACAATTTTTTGTTCATGTAAACAAGTTGCCTTATTAAAAAGGAAAATATCACTGAGCGGGGGCGCCCCTGGCTGAGTCGATCGGGAGCGAATTGACCGGTGGCCAAAGTGTTTATTTTAAAAAATTAGTTTAGAAAGCCAACTTTTGATGATCAATTTACTCTGCTATATGAATCTGATACTCTACAACTAATGCATTTTACTAATGGCAACATTTTGCATTGTGTTTGTTATTAAATATTAATTAATATCAAATTTGCAACTCTCCACTAATGCATCACATTTTGGAAATTTGCACAGACTACGGTCTGTAAAAGACGTCAACAAACGATTTTTTGCTTTCTTTCCCATTTTGGACGTGGTTTTGTTTTGTTTTGTTATTGTTTTAAGTCGGTCTGCATTTTAACTAGCTAGAAAAACGACGCAAATTCAGGTCATGTTGTCGCCGTCGTGGTTGTTTATTTGTTTATTAGAAGCTCCTGAAGGTATATATGCCGTTTTTTGGTTAGGTCTTGTCACAGGTGCCTCAGAGAATTATTGGAAAGGCTCATGCACTCTAAGTAAGAAAGAAAAATGAAACCAATCAATGAGCCAAACAAAAAACGCAAACAAAGTGTGAAAAAAGCTTAAAATTATCTTTTTATGTTGTAACTTTAAAAAAAAGCCTCATTTATTTATTAAGTCAATTTCAGAAGAATGTTTTAAATGCAACAGAATCCACGAGCTTCCGATATTTTCGTGTAACTTTGGCGCAATAATTTGCCTGGTATGAAGGTCTCAATGGGGTTTTACCGTCAGTCGTCCAACGGCCTGACAATTCACCGTCAGCCGTCAAAAGATGTTATATTCAACCGTCAACCGCCAAAAATACAGTTTAAGATTAACCGTCAAAAAGTTTCTAGGTGTTTCAAATCTTACTGTTTCAGCTGATCTTGACGGAATTCCGGCTCCTAAAGAATTTCTAAACTGGAAAAACCAGTTCTCTTGCCAAAAAAAACACTCTTTCTAGACAATACAGTACCTTACAACCTGCTTATATCTGAAAATATTTTGAAATTTAGTAAGTGAAAGGCCAAGACAACCTCCAAACACATCAGACAATATTAATTCATACAGAAGTTGATATTTACGTCAATTTTTGGACCTAATTGCACTTAATAACCGTCAAAACCTCTTAATTCTAGCAGTTAGCCGTCAAATTTGGAATCAATTGTCCGTCAAAGGTAAAAGCTACCACCCCATTGACATGAGATTTACTGACCGAAGGATTGAGGAAACGATATTTTCAGGTTTTGCACTTCTATCATGATAAATTAAGTATAAGTCCTATCTTAATTCCACAAAAATTCAGTCTTTGTATGTTTTCGACAGGAACGTCTTTAGTAAGTGCAAGAAAGCTTTTAAAATAATCTTTGAAATAAATGAAAGATACACGTGAATGCGAGTAAAAAGGATTTTTACTGAAATGTTTTATTGTAAGGCTATTTAAAAACGCGCTTGTTCCATATCCAGCAGTTATAGTTTAGTACCATAATTTCCTCTGCCATTCTTTACTCTTCTCCAAAAACACATCTAAACAAGGTTGAAGCTTATTTGCATACGTACCACAAATGAATCGTAGAAACCTGATTTGAGGGTCTCCAAGTGCTTTTTCTATACTTTCTGAAGTTATTTTTAAGTTTTCTCAATTTCACTTGCTTTTATGGGTCTTTCATTTTGCTGGGTTTTAACGATAAAAGTTTTGCCTTACTTAGAAATGTACATACTAGGATTATTTTTTTGCGGGGTGTGGGTGAAGAGAACTAGTGAAAGTTTTTAAGCAGTAAGTGGTTTTTTTTAATAATAATTGTCGTCTGGAGTCAACAATTGTTTTCCTTTAGCTAGTTATAATCACAACCATCTTGTATTTGAGTTTTAAAACAACTAGAAGAATAACTCATCGCACAGAATGCCGCGAAAAATCCGGGAATTTCTCATGTACGGCGGTAAAATTGAAAATTCGTGGAAAAAAGTGCGGGTGACAACAGAGAAAATGGCGAAAACGCAGCCACCTTCGAGTAAGTTTTTCTGTTAAAGTGTTTTACCGGCTTATTAATTCCTCTAGGTAACAACCAGCAGGTGGATTTTGAAAAGGAGGAATCAATAAATTATTTCGAACAAAAATGTGTTTGTTATGGTTTCAACAGGTATTATCAAATTCGCTTTGAAACTTAGCTATTTTAGATGCTTTGCAGTATGCAAGGTTTTCCCCAGGCGGAAACGTTCGACGTTGTAAAGTTTGTGTTTTAACAAAATACTTTTATGTTCTTTAGTTCCAGACATGACGGCAAGAATAGTGTTCCGTGTATCTGTTCTGGCTCTTCTGCTTTACAGCGCAGTAACTCAAAAATGTCCTGCAGGTGGTAGATCCGAGAGCTCCATCGTGGGCTGGATGTTACGAGGACACGTGTACGACACTCTTCTCGCTGAACTTCCGTTTACGTGCGTATTCAAGTGTCGCGAAGACAATCGATGCCAAAGTTTTAACTGGGTTATATCTCTTCTCACGTGCGAGTTTAACAACAGGACAAAG
Organism: Porites evermanni; assembly: GCA_942486025.1. Lineage (NCBI taxonomy): Eukaryota > Metazoa > Cnidaria > Anthozoa > Scleractinia > Poritidae > Porites > Porites evermanni. Next base: position 51,527 of record CALNXI010001605.1, on the reverse strand, counting down.
GAAGCCAGGCCTGGAGACTTCATTCCAAACCAAGACAGATCTTACTATCGACGCGATTTAAAACGAGGTAAGCCATCATTAAGTGCCGGGGGTAATCTTATATATCAAAGAGCTAAGAAATTTCACTGCTTGAAGTATATGAAAGGCTAGGAAAATTAGTCATCTCTTCAGGCCTATAAAATGGCCTAAACGAGCGAACAGATGCACTTTATGGATGAGAAAAAGCGACGGAAATTTTTCTGGTTTTGTGCTTATTCATGTTTAAAAGACAGAGCATTTACAGCAGTTAAGATGGATGCAAAATTACCGTAAAATCCCATGTTGAAGCCCCCCCCCCCCCCC
>CALNXI010001605.1:12996-49907 GCA_942486025.1 Porites evermanni | reverse complement strand
AACCATATTTTTTACCTAAAATACTCCATTCTACTAAAAGTTATTTTATAAAAGCAATAGACCACACTTTCTATGGGTTTACCGGCGTGATAACCCACTTGGGATGTTGGGAGAACACTCGAAAAGCTTGTAAATCACTCGCCTTCGGCTCGTGATTTACAAGCTTTTCTCGTGTTCTCCCAACATCCCGCGTGGGTTATCACGCCGGTAAACCCATAGAAAGTGTGGTCTATTGCTTAAATACAAGCCCGGGGCTTTAACGTTGAATTTTACGGTAGTTCTGTACTTGGTATGTTCAATAGGTAGCATTCGTGAATGGAAGGAATACGAAAGGGGTACCTTTTTTGTCAAAAACGTTATATTAAAGGGTAAGGGGTTGGACCACGGGGCGGAGCCTCCCTGTATAAAACTCCGTTGAGTAGCGCCCCGTGCATAAAGTTAAAACTATACAAGGGTAAACTCAAACTGATAATAAAGAATTGTTTTTTAACCTTTCAGTTCCCCTTGGTTCGATTCAAGAACTACCAGCTGAGACTTGTGACGAAATAAAGAGGAGTGAAGGACACGCTGTCAGCGGGAAATACTGGTTTTCCACTATAAAATCTGGTACATCTGTTCTGGCTTATTGTAATATGGAGACCAACGGTGAGTTTAGTCAGTTATAAAATCGGCGACTACCGCTAAGCTGATTGTGCCCTCTGATAAGTTAATTTATGATTATTAGACAACTGACTTAAATGTTTCATATTTAGTCATAGATGCAGCGACTGATGAAAAATTAACCGAGAGATTCAAAATGATAAGACCCGAAGAAAAAAAAGATAAATTTAAAAGGAAAAAAAGACTCATTTCATGAAGGAATGAGTACTCCCACCGTCACATGTTAGGGCCTGAGTAAATGCCCTTCAATAATTTTTTTCATCAATCAATATGTTTGTTGTTCTAGACATTGACGAATGCGGTGCTTCTACACCTGTATGTGACATCAATGCCAACTGCTCCAATACTCGTGGATCGTACATCTGTACCTGCAGGGCAGGATATACAGGCGATGGGAAAACTTGCCAAGGTAGGATAAACGTCGTTTTACCGTGTAATAACAACGAGGAGCGCAGATTCCCAGGGACTTGTAACGACCAGTAAAAATCGTCAATCCATCGAATCCAGTCCGTTTATATACGGGCAGTGAATTACATCATGCCTCGGGTTACACGCCTGTCATTAGAAACTTTTTGGGTAAATGTAAGTGTATACAAATTCTTTAAAAGGCCGCGCATTAAGAATTAAGACGTTTGAAGTCCGTTATTTAACCGCGAAAAGTAATGCTGTAAGTACTTAGTAGTCCACCTAGCTCAGTAGAAAAAAAAAGAACAAAATTATAAAGCAACAGCAACCGGGAGGTTTAAACTAATAAGACACGGAAAAAAAGGATAAATTTTAAGGGAAAAAATGACTCATGCCACGAAAGAATGGGTACTCCTCGCGTCACATGTTAGGGCCTGAGTTTAAATGCCCCTCAATAATTTTTCATCAATCAGTAAGTTTGTTGTTCTAGACATTGACGAATGCGGTGCTTCGTCTCCTGTATGTGACATCAATGCCAACTGCTCCAATACTCGTGGATCGTACATCTGTACCTGCAGGGCAGGATATACAGGCGATGGAAAAACTTGCCAAGGTAGGATTAAAGGTCGAGTTACTGTGATAACAACGAAGAGGTTAGATTCCCAGGGACTTGTGAAGACCAGTAAAAATCGTCAATCCATCGAATCCAGTCCGTTTATATACCGGCAGTGAATGAGATTATGCCTCGGGTTATACTTCTGTAATTAGAAACTTTTTGAGAAGCCTGGCGGAAAACAGCCGACATTTGGCGACGCTACCACCGGTTTCCCCACCAAATGGTGTCTGAGAAACGAGCGCAGAAATTCCGTACTGATAACCTGTTACTACCCAGATCTGGGTAGTTCTTCTGATTGGTCGTGCAGCGTGGGAAATTTGATTAAACCAATCAGAAGCACTACCCAGATCTGGGTAGTGACGCGTCACCAGTATGAAATTTCTGCGCTAGTTTCTTAGACGTCATTTGGCGGGTAAACCGGTGGAAGCGTTGCAAAATGTCGGCTGTTTTCTCAAGCAACTTTTTGGGTAGATCTAAGTTTATACAAATTCTTTAAAAGGTCGCGCAAGAAATAAACCGTTTGAAGTCCGTTATTTAGCTGCGAAAAGTAATGCTGTAATTACTTAGAGCGCACCTAGCCCAGTAGAAAAAGAAAACCAAAATTTTGAAGCAACAGCAACCGAGAGATTTCAACTGATAAGACATGGAGTAAGAAAGATAAATTTAAAGGGGAAAAAAGACTAATGACACAAAAGAATGGGTACTCCTCGCGTCACATGTTAGGGCCTGAGTTAATGCCCTTCAATTTTTTTTTTTTTTTTTTCATCAATCAATATGTTCGTTGTTCTAGACATTGACGAATGCGGTGCTTCTTCTCCTGTATGTGACATCAATGCGAACTGCTCCAATACCCGTGGATCGTATATCTGTACCTGCAAGTTAGGATATACAGGCGACGGGAAAATGTGCCAAGGTATAATAAACGTCGTTTTACCGTGTGATAACAACGGAGATGGCAGATTCCCAGGGACTTGTAACGACCAGTCAAAATCGGCAATCCATCGAATCCAGTCCGTTTATATACCGGCAGTGCATGACATCATATGCCTCGGGTTATACTTACGAGAGAATTATGAGAGATCTATGAAAAACGTTGAAAGTTCTGACGTGGACCCCCGTTGAGGAAATTCAGACTGTTTTCAACGGAGATCGAAAAAGGTTGAATATTTTCATTATTATTATTTCATTTCATTTTGTTTGCGAGGAGCCTACGATAGATCCTTGTGGAACTCCAATATTTTTGTTTTTCTAGACATTGATGAGTGCAGTGCTTCTTCTCCTGTATGTGACGTCAATGCCAATTGCTCCAATACTCGTGGATCGTATATCTGCACCTGCAAGGCAGGATACAACGGCGATGGAAAAATTTGCAGAGGTAGGAGAGAATAATTAGCTAATCTAAAGGACAGTTACTTTACTGTTATAACATTAATTATAGAAGTTTCCTAAGGACGTGCGACATCGTAGCGTTCAAAATGGTGGATAATGAGTCCGGCAATCCGCTAAATCCGCCGGTAAATTTTCGTATCCAGCATTGTATGACGTCATACCTCATGCATGTTATGCCTTTGCTGGAGGCTATAGCAAGGAGCGAGCAACTTCCTTGTACTCTTATCAAGGCGTTTTCACCGACGATTTTGGAGTGAATTTAGACTATCTTTTAGGTCTCTCAAACCAGTCAGCAAAACGAAAATGTCTGAAAATGGCATTTTTGACCTTTAAATAACTCTGTATCATGAGCCGCCACTTAAGACTGATGCGCTACCTCACTTTCGTCCAACGTGCAAATAGCGTAAATTTAAATCATCTGAGCTCATAATAAGGATTAGATTTGAATAAGGATGTAGGACATTACATTCGTTGTTTTATTTTTCTTTCAAAATATTTCTTAATTCTTATTCAACAATTTCACCTCATCGAAGACCTTCCTCAAATCTTTGGCCTATTTCTCGGCACAGTCTTGCAGTGCTCCCCAAAAAGTAGATAACATCGATCTAGTGATTTGTTTTGTGTATTCTTGCAATTCTTCAGTTCAGTTTTAGTTTAAAGTTCAGCTGTTCCGGATAGTCGTGAACGCCTTTTTTTTTTCAGAGTTCACTGGTGAATAATCAGCTAGGCAGCCGCACCTGGAATCGAAGTTGATCAATTTCATATTTATAAGATTCGAGCATTATACCTTCGATTTTATAGCATATTGCTCCATCCTCCAAACATGGTAAACGCCAGTTGATTAGGGGCTTTGACCCAATCAGAAACGGCGAAATATTTTAAATGAATAATTGTAATTAACGTATTTTATTTACGGTATTTCATGTTACAAGTTTTTTGTTCATTTATGTTCAGATGAGTGAAACAAGCTGTATACAAACAAAACGAAATAGAAAACAATACTGTACTGTGAAACTAGTCAAATAAGTTCGTCAACACACGTTTTTTAATGTAAGAATCGAAAAATTTGTGGGTGGCAATCTTTCGCATTTCCGGAGTCTGGCAGGTTGGGTGGTAGAATTTAATTACAATTGTCCGTTTAATACAAGTTGGCAACAATAGAAATGACCATTTCAGACACTCTTTAGGTGTCCACGTCCGCTTAATAAAGGTTTCATATAAAGTCAATAAGGGAAATAAATTTGGGGAGTTCGGCTACTGTCCACTTAATACGGTATCCGCCTAATACAGGTTTCACTGTCAGTGATATCAGTTTCGAAAAAAAATGTTACCTGAATCACCTTTTCTTTTCTCTTCCCTTATATCAGTTTTTGCAGAGGGACTGACTGACTCCGTTATCGTAGGAGATAATGTGCATCACTTAGCTAATTTAAGCACATGGCTCAAACCAGTCGCCCAAAGCGAATCTTCAAAATGGAAGCGCTGTTGGCGTGCGTCCGTGGATGGCTGGGCTGCCAGTACTTTTCACAGCAGATGTGACAACAAAGGACCAACTGTAACAATAATAAGAGTCGGAGGGACGTACATATTTGGAGGGTACACTAAGCTCTCATGGAGTGGTAAGTGATCTTATTTTTAACAGTCTAAACACCATACAAAGCCGGCCACCCTTTAGTATCACACCGAGGTTGCGCATACTAAGCTGGAGGCATTGTTGGCGTACGGACCCCCGACCGTCCCCTCTCCAACAATACTCTTTACTTACTTTCTCCATTTCAACAAAACAATGGTTGGGAATTCGGGTTTGTATGTTTAACAACAATTCTGTAGGCTTATTTCATCAGGGAATCGTATTCGTATTCGTAATCGTAATGTTGTTTCATCCATGGTGGTCCGATTGATACTACACTGTATTAAGAAAATTAACAGCTTTTTAAATAACAACATGAATTTAAAACAAATGTAATGGGAAAATGATGAATATGGGTGTTGGAGTGGGTTAGGGCTAAGTATTTACGAAGACGACTTCCTCTCTGATTTTCTTTTAAAAAAGCGCAAATAAGGCGAAGTCAGTAGTATACAACGTGAAGAAAGTTCTATTACACAGGGATGAGTCAGCTTGTCACTGATGACTTTCACCGTCGTATATAAGCGGTTATATTCTTCTAATATTTTACCAGCCGCAACTCGGCCAGGATTTTTTGCAAGTCATGTTAGTTTTGATTTTTGAGCTAACTTGAATGGGTGCGGCTGGAACTTCAAACTTAGCGGGTGGAACTTCGGGAGTTGCATCAGCTTTCTCTTCCATACATAATAATTTTAAAAAGTTATGTTGTAAAATTCTTAGACAAGAAATTTTGCTGGTTCTTCGTAAAGTTATTGTCCAGGTTTTTTCGCAGTTTTTTTTTTTTTTTTTTTTTTGCAACCAAGAGCAGGCGGCCGCAGCGCACTGCCGTAATACCACCCCACACACGGAAACGCCGAGTTAATTATAAATAAAATCTCCTTGCTTATTGTATGTCCGTTTGCAAAGTTTCCACGACAACGCCGAGTTAATTATGATTCTTCTTGCATGTCCTTTTGCAAAGCTTCCACGCTATCCACTTTGACGAACATACCAAAGGCTTTTCTACCGAGCATCAAAAAGCTCTATTATAATCAATGTTTTGGTGGTCTTGCGCCAAGTCGTAGGCCTCATGCAATTTATAAACTTTCGCCACATCTTCGTCTGAAAGGGGTTTCTCCTGTTAATGAGTTGGGACCCGGTCGCCTCTTTGAATTTTCCCGTGGAAACAAGCACTGCCAGATTTTCGCGTTGTTCTGGAATTTTGTTGGCGGGTAGCGAAATAGGTAAATCTGAGGGTATCGAGTTATCGATGGGCTCCACTGTGACAATACAGGATATGACAACCTTAGAAGAATTTATCTTAATCAACACTCTCCACCAATGCCAAAGTGTATTAACCTCCCCTAGCGAGATCGTTAACAATCAGTCAATAAAATATAATAATCTTGACCAATGAAGTCAATGTTGCCGTCGTAGCAGTCGACCTAAGCAAAGCGTTTGACTCGGTCTGTCACAATCTCCTTTTGGCCAAGCTTAAGGCGTATGGGATGGCAGATAGTGATCTGGACTCGTTAGCTGCCTACATTAAAGGTCGACAACAAAGATTCAAGATACAAGGAACATTTTCACAATGGAAAGACATCAGTGCTGGTGTTCCCCAAGGCTCTCCTCTTTTCCCTCTCCTGTTCAATATCTTTTAAAGCGTCTTAAATCACTTTGCTCAAATACCTCCGTAAGATTATACGCGGATGATATAACTATGTAACTATACTGCTGATACGTCTGCAGCCGTCTTAGAATTCGTCACCAATTAACGATGCCTTAAGCTCCTTATCGGACTGGTTCAATGTAAATTATCTTACAATAAACCCAGACAAGACACAAGTTCTCGTCCTTGGTCATTCAAATTATGAATTCGCCCTCCGAATCGATAATGCGTCCGTAATTGTTTCTGAACATTTAAAAATTATAGGCGTAACTCTGGACAAAAAGCTTGCTTTTAAGGAACATATTTCTCTCCAGGTGGAAAAGGGGTTAGAGAACGACAGCAGCACTGAGACGATCACGTCGCTTTCTCCTGTTCGAAACTATGAGAAGGCTTTACAAGGCATTTCGAGTACTGTGCGCCTACTCTAAGGAATTGGAAAGGGCCAGTCAAAGAGAGTGGAAGACGCAAATGTCTATAGCTTTCTATTTGGCCAAATCGTGCTCTTATGATGCAAGCGGCTGGTATTCAATTCTTAGAATACCGCAGAATTTTCCTATCATTAGTCTTGTTTTTTAGGTGTCTAAAAATTGATGCCCCCGAATATCTATAAGCTTTTTTTATGATACGTAAATGCGTCAAGAATGATTTGCGAGGCTTTGGCTTCAAGGTGCAACAACAAAATGTCTCATCATCATTGAACATCATGGCTTCGGCATTCTTTCAATCATGTAATACATGTAATTCGCATCTGGAACAATTTGCCATCAGAAGTTCATCAGTCTGAGGATCTCGCGCCTTTTAAAAAAACATTTATTCAAATTGAAACCTTCCTTAGACGTCAATTGTAAATGCTCATTATAAATTACAAATGTGTTAATAATTTTTAATTGTTACTTGTATTTTATATATATTTTTAGATCCTTTTTACACAATGTATCATTGCAATTTTTTATATGTAAATAATAATTATTCCGGGAGTTTGTATAGGTTTTAAATTATCCTTCCTGAGCTCCTCGTGATAAAATAGACTATGCAGTATGTCCGTCTATGTCTGTCACAATGTACTGATCTTAGCGCTCTCTCGTAGAGTCTTTCAATCTTTCTCCTATCAGATTTTTACAAAAGCGCCAGACCGTCTGACAATAAGTTAATTGTGGCAAAATAAAAGATTTGTAATTTCTAAGCTTTGATAGTAATGTTGATATTAAAATTTTCCGTCTCACCAGGACCCCTATTTTCCTAGATACTCTTTTAGATAGTTCATCTACGGGGCTAGTAAACTTCAGATGTTCATCAAAAGTGACATCTAATAGCTTCACTGCTGGACCACTTTCTAAATATTTGTCGAGGACTTTAATTTGATCTTCATTACTTCGTAACCCTGCCTTAAACTAATCGACTGGGAATTTGTAAGGATTACACTTCAACAAATTGAATTGGTACCAATTTGAGATTCCCTTCTCCCGTTTGTTGGGGTCCTTTCCACCTCTTCCACCTTCTCACTAGCAAAATACATTTGATGGTCATATGCATACATCTTGATGCTGCTTTTGTCAGTATTGTATACGGAGTCGTCCTCGAAAACATTCAAAATTTGAGCCTTGGCGCATCCTCTAAACATTTCTTTCCATTCGCTTGAAGTCTCAGTTGAAATTCTGACATCATTCCGATGGTTGCGTTGGTGAAACCATATGCCCTCAGCTTCGCCAATAAAACTGCAATTGTAAAATGTGGGCGCAGTACGTTGAGTTTAAAATAGAAATAAGGTAAAATCTAACATTGTTATTTGCTGCGGTTCTAAGAATAGCAGCAAATTATTGTTTTCAGGGTTCCAGCTTATTGACAGCTGTCACGGAGAGTCAAGTATAAAAGGGCGGGATTTTACTGAGGTGATCATTCTAAGCTGACATCGCTGCCTGAATTTCGTTTGTCAATGCTTTTTTTTTCTTTTGTGTCATTTGAATTTATTGTAGTTCGTCGTTGATGTACTCATAATTTTGTATTCCAGTTCAACCTCTCTCCCAAGAGATTCCTGTTACGTGTCTGGCTCTGCTTTCGGGAGGGTTCAGGTTTTCTCCTTAAATAAGTGGGCTTTTCCTGACCGGCAGCTGCACAATATCGTCTTTATAACATTATCGATCAAAGAATTTTACTTATTTTAGAACTTTTTACATTTTTCCTGCTTCACTGCCTTTGCAGTACTTAAGTGTTTGTATTTGTCCCAATAAACGGGGACGGATGTTTGCATTACGCTGGGCTTCTATCCAGTACAGCAGTCAGTTTTCCTATTCATTGTTTTTCACTGCTCACCCTTTCAACAATAGGGAATAGGGAAAACGTAAACTCTATTTAAAAAATCGGTCGGTCAAAAGTGACACCTATACCCAGAAGAAAACCCGTTAACGTTTACAAGCAAAAACTACGCACCAAATTCACCAAAGCGAGATAGACGCAATTAAGTGTTGGTAACGCTTTGAAATCCATAAACAAGGTTAAAATCTTGACAATGTGCATCGTTTAAGTGACCAGTCAGATATTATAAAGGGACCCCAGCGCTGTTACAGTTATGTTGCCCATGTTCCATTTGAATTTAAAATATTTAACAATTACTGAATTCGGCTTTCGTATGATTTGAAGAATTATGCAGATCGACAGGAGCCAATAACCCGGAACGAGCAACTTCCATGCGCTCATGTCACTGCGTTTTCAAGGACCAGTTTATTTTTAGAACGGTTTTGACGAGAATTTTTAATATCTTTTATCTTCTACAAACCAGTTAGCAAAACCTACAGACACAAAAATGATATTCTTTGCCTTTTAATAACGTTTAGATTTCCTTTTTGACATATTATACTTCGAATTCGCTCATAGACATGGTGGAGATTCTATTTTCGAGGAAAAGTGCCCTAAAATGTGTCTAAAAATAAATTGGTCCGTAAAAAGGCCGTGACATAGGCCTAGTATGGGAGTTACTCGCTCCGGGTTATGGGTTCCTGAGATCGAGGAGGATGTTATCGGCCGAGATTTCTTGAATATTTTAGAAGTCAATATGTCTTTCGGAAAAATCACTCTACTGCCAATGCGCCAATTCAGTTATATGATAAACTGTTAGATGCCACTGATCAAGGAAAAGTTACTTTGGGTCTAATTATTAACTTATCCAAGGCCTTCGACACTGTAAATCATGATATCCTACTTGGTACCATACTTGCTAATCTAGAGTTTTATAGGGTTCGCGTTTCTACTTTACAGTGCTTCAAGAGTTGTCTTCTCTTAGAACTCAGTTTGAACGGGACTTTGTATGGATATAATTCCTTCTCTAAATATACATTATTGTCGAGTGCCCCAAGGGTCGATTTTAGGTCTAGTATGTTTTTGTTATACATCAATGATTTGTGCAATGTGTCAAAGGCCTTGGATTTCATGCTATTTGCCGATAATACTAACATATTTTGTTCTGGTTAAGACCCAAATCAACTGATGGAAATTGTGAATTCCAAATTGAAGAAATTACCAAGCTGGTTTCAGGCTATTAAGCTTTCTATTATTTTTCTAGTATTCTAAGCATTACAAATGAAGTTTATGCCTTAATAAGGACTCCTTATTGTAAGTACTTTCTATTGTAGTTTACAAAAGTCTGCAGCTGAAATTAGTAAAATATCAAACGTTTACTTACTCTTTATCAACGGCTTATTAGGATAGTTTTCAGGAGTACTTTTGATGCAAATACCAATACCATTTTTATGAGCTTACGGATTCTAAAATTAGAAGATATTATCAAACATCGAATAGGCAAAGTTAGGTATATTACAAAAACGGCCTTCTTCCTGATAGTTTCAATAACATACCAGCAGAGGGGGATAGTTTGAGCTGGACCACACCCAAGCCGTGAATGTGATCACTTAGGGACCAGTCATAATTTAAGTTGGAGGGGGGAGTGGAGGAGAAATTGTTTTTTATTCAAAACTTTTTCCGGACCCCCACTAATAGCACCCATGTTTTTTAGGTACCCCCCCTTCAATCATGTTAAAAGATTTAAGGGTCCCCCTTTCTTATACATAATACCCAAATGGTAATAACAAATAACATTTTCTTTACTTTACCGCTCTTACTCACTGTCACTTCCGGATGTGCCAACTAACAACAGAGAAGCACTTCACACTAAACTGAGAAAGAGATTTCACCTAGAGCTTCTCAAACAGCTTATAGAGCAAGGATATATCAGTGATTGTGTTATAATTGAGATAGGACAAGCCATCGAAAGGTGAGAGGCCGACAGGACCGCTTCAAGGAAGAAAGAAAATAATCAGCCAAAGCTTACTGCTTTTTATATGAGCAGTACATGCTCTAATAGCAAAAAACTTGACGGTGACGCAGACAGTGAGTCCACATCAACCTCATCTACAAATAATGAATGGGATAGTGAGATTGCATAACATGACTTTATGCATGTAATCATTTGTTAAAATGCTGATGAAATTGTTTCAGTGTTACACAATAATGGATGTTGTGTTGATGCACCTACTATTTGAGCATTAAATCTTTTTGTAAAAATGCTGATTAAATTGTTTTAGTATTACACAATATAGGACTTTGTGTAAAACTGAATCAAAATCAGGTCCTTTCATACTCAAACATGGTGCTGCTCAGTACGGATGCTACTTAAAAGAAACTTAAAGATCCCACAAACTTAGCCGTAGGCATCATAACGCAACCACACCCCCACATCACAAACAAATCAATAACCGACCAACAACAACAGCCACCCCCTGCAAAACCCCACGAACGTCACAACCACACACCACAAAGCCCACACGTACATTTTCTAGTCAACCTGTTGGTTCCTCGTAGGTATATCGATTCAAAAAACCATAAACACCCCCGCAAGTCATTCTTTGTCTCTTTTAGGCGCCCCCATCTCCCCTCAAAAAAAAAATGCGGGGCCCCCACATTCTCCCCCCACCCCCCCCCCCCCCCCAACTTAAATTATGACTGGTCCCTTAGAAAAAGAACTGGGGCCCTCCCGACCCAGATCCAACTGCCAATTATTGGTGGAAGAACGTTTTCTAGCTAAAAAGAGTTTACTAGCCACGGCGAACGATTCTGTTGATCATCAATGGCTGAGAAAGATGTTGACGCTTCACCGGTTACCGGAATGGATAGGAAAAGTGGTATACCTGCTGAATTCGCAATGGAATACACAGATAGTAGCGAGAACAAAATAAGGAGATGAGACATACGACCAAATAAGATTCAAGAGAGGTCTCCTCCAGTGATATGCCTTATGCCCACGCTTATTCACGCTAAGCATTAATCCTGTCTCTTGGAAAAAAAAGCAACAGAAGGCTAAAAGGTTTCTAAGCCCATCAACATGCAAGTCACACATCTATTGTTTATAGGATTTATGTAGCATCCGAAGGTAAACTGCAGAGGGTAATAAAATCTACGAGAGACCGAGGCTATGATGGATGTAGGTCTGCAATGGAAGGAAAAGAAGTGTGCAGTGGTTCATGTAGAGAGGATGTCTCTCTGAGAATTCAGATCAGAAGGAGTGAAGATCGGTGACTCTGAATTGACACAGAGTTTGAAGCAGGGACTCCTAGCGGTTACGGAAAATCTCAAACAAGAAGGTCAGCTTGTGCTAAAAGGTGCGGCGAAAGTTTTTCTACAGAGAATGTCAATTAGGTTATCTGGGCTATCCCTTTGTCCCTCTATAATGAAGTGCTGGCATCTAACAGGTTTACACTGCCCGTCCTGCGATATTTAATGTCTAGACTCAAGTCTGGCCAATATAATTGCTGACCTACAACAACTAGACAGAGAAATAAGAAAGGTGATCACCCAGAGCGGAGGCAAACGCCCCTTAGGATCAACAGAACTGATGTACCTCCCTGGGAAACACGGAGGAAGAGGCGTTATAAAAGTCAGTGAAGGAATAATATATATTGACTAAGATCAAAGCGGCGGTCAAGCTGTACTGTAACCAGACCCCGTAATTCAGGTGGTTAGAAGGTATGACGAGACTGTTGAGGAAAGTGGTCGACGAACGTTAATTAAAGATGCCAAGAAATATGCCCAGGAACTGGGTTTGGAACTTCAACCCAATTCCCGTTACTAAAACAGATGAGGTGAATGGAGCGTTAATTGGGAGATGCGCCAAGAAAAAAATTAGTGAAAAAGTGAATAGAAGAAGTTAACAGTGAAAACTGGCCACGAAACTGCTAGTGGCAACGAGGTGGAATGACAACGACTTGGACGGTGACTTTTTTGCGTGGCTAACAGCCTGGAGATCAGTCAGCCGTCTAGTACCATAGCTGGCGCACAGGACTTGTACCAGTAGCTCCTTTCAATGAAAGTTTATCAACATGAGAAGAAGGATTGAATCCATTACCTGATGTCACATGCTAAATAGTCCACGCCGCACGTGCTGGCTGGCTGCTCGGCGCTGGCGCAGACCAAATACCTCGCTCGGCACAATTCTCTTTGAGTTGCTAAAAAAAACCTGACAATATTCCCCCTTAGTTTTCTCCTACCGAACCAAAACCAGTAGGCGAAAACCAGAGAACTAAGGCTTATTGGGATGTGCTAGTTTATGCACAGAACACTGAAGTCAGAGTAAACACAATGAATGTCAGAATAATTAATAATGAAGATAAGAAAGTCACACTACTAGAAATGAGCTGCCCTTGGATGGAAAACAGAGAAGCAAAGGAGTCGGAGAAGATCACGAGATTGGCGTCACTTCGTCGGTTTTGAGCTCAAGATGCAGAAGTGACCCAGGGGTGATAATATCATTGAGGTGCATCTATGAACACGGCTAAGAGTATAAAGGCTTTGATCAGAGAAAGGCCAGGAAGGAAGACACTAAGGAAAATGCAGAAAAGTGTTTTGTCACACTCTTTGAACATTGCAAGATCATTTAAAATTCTTACATAGCTTTGAGCTATGTTTTAAGAGACTTGAAAGTTATGATTATCTTATAAGGCGTAATCCAATTTAACTTTTAGCAATTTTTAGGCATTTTTTAAGTACCTTTAGGCAACTTTCAACACATTTTCTGTAACTTTTAGTTGTTGTTTTCAATACGTTTTAGGCAATTTTCTGACTTATTTTTCTGGACTTTTTTTAATAAGAGGCAAAGGAACTTGAATTTTTTTCTTAACATTTTTAATGAAGTTTATTGGTTGTACATAATATCTAGATTTTAAGAGTGTTCCAGATTTTAGATTTAGTCCACAGATTATAAAATGCACCCGGTGTGTGTGTGTGTCTTTTTTTTTTTGTCACTTAAGAGCTTTCAGAAGTTTTTACTGCCATAATAATAACAATAATAATAGTAATAATAATAATATATTTTTTAATAATAATAATGTCGAGCTAGATTCGCGGCTACCGCTAGCAGCCTGCAGACCAAAACAAGACAATAAAACATTTTGTAATTTAGTCCCTTTATTACCAAAACGAGGAATTTACATAAGGGTCTGTATCTCTATCAGCTTTTTTCTTTTCTTATTTTCCCAACAGGTTCCAGCTGCCAAACTCGATATGATTCCCAGGCATTTCTTTTCTCGCTGGTTAACAAACCAGGATGGGCGCCTGTGAAACTGCCTCAGACAGGGCAACATAGTTCTAACGACCTCTCCATATACGACTGCTCGTCTTATGGACCTATTTTCGGAGGAGGCCATGACATTATCATTGCCGACTACGCGTCATCTAGTAGCAGTTCCAATGCCAACCTTGGCCATACCTACAGCCCACCGAGCGGGTACAACTATGGAGACACCTTCACCCAGACATTTCTGGCAGGAGGAAGTAATTATTATTTTACTCCAGACGAAATAGAAACATTTTACGAAACAACCTAAAAGATAACTTCTAAATCACCTTCGGTCAGTTTGTGCCCTTAGTCTTTCAATCAATATTCAAGTAAGCCGGTGAAACAGTTCTAGTTTGAAAATAATACTTCACAGGTAGTTAGCAGGCATGTTTCTTATCAATTAATCATCCATTAATTAAAGTAAAACCTAAAAGGAAAACTACTGCTTTTCTATCGGTAGTTAACTTTTTGTTTGATTTCAAATCAGCTGGCATTGCAATCGGGATATTTATGAGAAGTGAACAATTTTTTTTGTTTTGTTTTGTTTTTAGTTTTCCCAATTAAGCGAGCTTTCACAGCGGAAAATAGTAAAAAACGTATTTTTGGAAAAAAAAATTGAACCTCTTAAAATTATCCTGTCCTCAGTTACAGATTTGTAAAACTAGATAATTCCAAAGACTAGACGGCAGGAAATTTAGTTACTGAATCCCCTTTAGTTGACAAAACTCGTGTTTTCTTACCACAATCAACAAGAACCTCTCTTGCAATCTATTGATTCTTCCACGATTTTTTTCCATTTTTGACGTCGGACCAGTTGGAGAGTAGTGTTGTCGGAAAACAAAATTTCAGACTTATTGCATTTCACAAACATCTGTTTGGTGAGGGGCACAAACATTCTGCAAATTCTGGTACTGCTCGCTTCCGAAATATTTGGCAAAATCTTATTAAGCTTGCAGTAATTTCGACGGCTCTCTTTTCAATGGTGTGATATTTCGCCGCCATGCGTACGCTGTTGGTGACACCCTTTTTGCAAAAAGTGGTCTAACGCTGCATTTACTGTTACTAACAGTTCCGCTCAACTCTTACATAGAATCTAGATTTCATGCTCGGTTGCTCTCCAATCAATGTGCTTTACAGGTATCAACGAAGCATATAGAGACACCAATCGCCCATTTTGTCTAAACTTCCGTTTTAAAATTATGAAGTTTCGATCTCACTTACCTATACAATAAATTATTGACCCTGTCCCGGTTGTTCAAAAGTTGGATAGCGCTATCCACCGGATAAATCGCTATCCAGAGGATAAGTATTATGAAAAGCGCTATCCTTTCGATAGTTATTTATACAAGTGGATAGCGCTATCCACCTTTCGAACAACTGGGGCCAGAACATACCGAGAGTTTAACCAGTGATAGACAAAGCGTTTAGAGATGCACCTGCATTAATCAATACTAAGTTTTCCTCTAAGTTTAAAACTGACCGATGAAAATTTATGAACGTGAACTTCTAATGCATAAATTTGCCAATGCGTGATATACATAACGGTGCATCGAGGCTCGATTATAGTTCTCTGTCATTTCGAGCGCCGTGTGTTTGTAGCGGTGAGGCATCATTTGACCACAATAACGGCACCTTTTTCGCACGAAAAGGGGCACCATTTTAGCACGACGAAGGCACCATTTATGCCCGAAGACAGAGGCATGATAACACCTTTAAGCACCCAACGCACCATCGCACCGTCGCACGGGATTGTAACTTCGTGGTGGACGTTTAAACAAGGCTCGTAAAAACTGCGTGGCGTTTATAACCAGTCTAATCTGCTATCTGCAATGTGCGATTTACACTGGCCAATTTCACTTCAATCTATTTCCAAACTTAAGGTATTAGCTACTTTCACGGAAAAGTGCCGTGAAAGTAGCTTAGCAAAGACAGGCAAAAGGAAGCAATCTACCCTTTGACGGGTCACAACCTCCATTATCTCCATTATTTCCCTTTTTCTCGCAATGCACTCAAAAAACAGTGTAAATAATCACACCACACTACACGAATAGGGTTCGATCAATGAATAAAGTACTTGTGGACAGGAAAAGAATATGAGAAAACTGTATATTAGAAATAATACACTGCTCTTTTATATTTACCAGACATGCGCTAGATAAGAAATAAGTTTAGCTTGATAGCCACCAAGTTTCTAGGAACAGCATATATAGAAAACCATGTTCAAGTTTTCCAAACAAAGAGTTTAATCTCGCTGTTCAAGACTATAGGTGTATAATAACGTAAACACGTGTGTACTATTAAGAAACGTTAGCGATAAAAGGTTTAAATAAAGTAGTCAAATATCAGGAAGTCGTAAGATTAGAGGATTATGAAATCCAAACAGGAAAGGTAAAGGCTTTTATGTGAAATTTTAGCATTTAGGTAATAATACTAATATGTAGAGTTTAAAATTATATCCATTTGGAACTAAATTGAGCTTCTGTATGGGTATTTCCGACGACATCGAAATTGCGACGATCGCTCAAGTTGATATAGCGACGATGGTAAAGATTAAAGCGACGATCGCATTGCCATTTCAATCAAGTTTGACAAGTCAGCGTTAGTCGCGCAATGACGGCAAAGAAGTCTGCCAAATAGTGTGCTGCACGTTCAGTGTGTTTTGCTGTGCTTATTAACCTGTTGCTTTTTTTATATTTTCTCGTTTCTGTCGTCGTTTTGGTTAATGCCACTCAAAACAATTCTTGGTGTGCGACGATTTCGCATGATTGAGGACAGGCCACGAAATCAACGTCCGTAGGTACCCATACCGTGGCTCTATATTCACTACCTTAAATTTACGATGTGTGCATGTAGTTTGATTTTATCCGCGTTAGTTTTTACTTGTTCATGTATTAAGAAACCTTTAATTATTACTCTGCAAATTATATACCCTTTGAAAATAGTGTAATCACAGCATTGAAAACAATGATAATCTTGGCGGACCGGGGAGATTTCTATGTCGCAACTTGGACATGACATGCATGATTTGAGTTCAAGAACTAGAACGGGACACCCAACACGATCAGCAAGATGGTTGAACTCACGCCAATGTAAGGATATGTAAGACAGTCTTAGATTTTGGAGGGTCTCAATGGGGTTAACCGATAGGCGTAAAATGGCCAAAAATTTAGTCGATAGCCGTAAAAATTGAAAAATTTTAACCGTTAGCCGTAAATAGGGTAAAAAAGAGTTAACCGTACAAGAAATTGTTCCCTAGATTTGCTAATTTGAAGGAAGGTACTAAACTCATTTATGGTTGCGTTTTTTTATTTCCCGGCTAGTGTGACTCGCACGTTAGGTAAAGCGCCTTCTAGGTGAAGACCAAGACCCATTTCCATTTCCGCCGCTCTCTCGGGGAACTAATTTTTTTCTCCATAGTGAAAGTGTTGCTTCTTGCTAGGGATTAATATTTGCGATTTAGACCAACCTCGTCCCCAGGGCGCTTTTCCCTGGCTTTGGGGGCGGGGCCCCCCAAAGCCAGGGAAAAGCGCCCTGGGGACGAGGTTGGATTTAGACGAGGTCGTGCCCTCGAAGCGCTAGTGAAACAACACGAAGAGATCTCACTGTTTGTAAAACAAGTTGCCGATAAACAACATTTCCCTGTTTTTCTCTGACGCTACGGTAGACATTGCCATGCCTAGTCCGTGTACGGCGTCTTCCCACGCAATTTCGGTCAAGGCATTTCGGTGCCGAACTCGCTCGGACCACGTGACCCGAAACGCATTAGCCGCGCGAAATAATGAGGCCTACGGACAAGGCAAAACGGCTGACAGTAGTTCCGTACAGTCCTTCGCTACCATTAAAAACACTGGACACGGGAATTTTGTTATTGGCCGTTTTCACACTAGAGCTAGAAACGGATTATCCGTCTGAGACTAGCCTGTGTACAGTCGCCCCCATCCGGACAGACACCCCCTCTCCGATTTTTTTTCTGAGGGGAAGGGGCGGCTGTACACAGGCTATCTGGAACGGATAATCCCGTCTTCAAACTGTCCGTCGAAGTTGAAGGATAAAGTCAGGCGGATTGTTCATGCAAAATTAAAACTATTCCATTTTCAGATTAAGACGTATTACCTATCTGACGCGAATCATCAAACGGATAACCCGTCTCACACGAATAATCCGTCTCTAGTGTGAAAACGGCCATTTCTGTTGTAATGAGTGTCTCGCCCCGGCCTTGAGTTAGGCGTTCGCGTGTGTGCTTTGCTTTTTCACAAAGATTATTTTTAAATTGACTATTGACATTTTTGTGTGTAAAATAATATTAGAAGTGGAATACTTTATAAAAAGTATGATCTATCAAATGTTAAAATTTTTTCAAAAGAATAGCTTATTTCATATCCCGAGATGATCTCAAGACCTTTATTTTGTTTTAAAGATACAAATAATACAGGTTGATTAATATTTAACTTTTTGAAACAAAAGAAGTTAATTTTTAACTTTTGTGTTAACCGTAACTGAAAAAAATTAGCCGATAGCCGTAAAAGAGCCAAAATTTTAGCCGATAACCGTAAATGCCACCACCCCATTGAGACCCTCATTTTGGGTTACACGCGGTGGATTCGTGATTCCGCATTCCTAGATTTCCCGGATTCCGGAATCCGGATACCTTTACCAACGGTTAATAGATATAAGAGAGATAAAAGAGAAATAACCATCGACGGCTTAAATTTCCCCTGGCACCGTCATTGACATCCTTCAATGCGTAACATTTTTGAGCTTTCTAAACATTGTAATGAAAGTGTAGTGTGACATAATAAAATGTAGTTTAAAGCTACGCAACTGAGTATTGCGTATTTTTTGCGTTCGAAGTGTTGTTTAGTACCCGATATTTATTCAAAACTCCCAATGTGGAGCAACTGAAAATGTTGCGAAAAACTGTCGCAAAGAACAAAAAAATACTGAAGCTAAAACCCGGAAATTAAAGTTGTGAATAGGTGAGCAAAACATTTTTAAACTCACAAATGAGACTCAGTCAACAGCCTCGATCAGGAGTGTCATGCGTGACAAAATTATAGAAAAGAAAAGAGTTTTGTAGATATATTTGACCGGAACCGAAGAAGCAAGCCAGATGTCTTGAACATCTGTAGCAATGAGATACGAAAAGAAAATGAACGTCTTTTCAAAAGGTGAAATGGCCATTTGTAATTTCCAATGCCACTTTTCCTGTTCGCTTTTCCATTTCGATATGTACTGTAATAGTTCGTCCTTTAACTGAAGCCTGGGCTAATTTTTTCGTCTTTTGCTCTTTTTTTCTTTGTTTTGATTTGTTTTATTTTGTTATTTCATTAAATGCGTGCTAATGTACCGTGACTTCAGTTATTTGCTTAGTTGAACAGAAGTTAATCAAAGGCTCCTGTAAGCCTGCCCTTGGATGAATTGGATAAGTATGCGACCTATATGCAACTTAATAAAAGAAAAGATTCATTTTAAGTTGAAAACCCCGGTTTATGGGGTCGAGAAGTTGTTATAACTTTCCTTTTGTTTTGGCAGAATGTAATATAACTTGTTTGAGATGGCTCCGTCTAAAGGCGCATTAAGCTAGCGCCGTGACCAACTTTACGTCATAACTTTCCCGTTTGAATTAGAAGCAATGTACAGCAGCAAAAGCTGTGGAAGATGCATTGCATTACATCAAAATGTGGCAGGAGTTTCAGTCAAAACTTCCAAAAAAAAGGATGTTAAAAAAATGTCGAGGATGTTTAACGTGATAAGGATGTAAGGTTTTTTTTTGTGTGTGAGTACTTTACAACATACAAATACAAATCGTTAATTCGTCGGTTGTCCAAATAAACCAAGTAACATAAATATTCCCTGAAGTCGCTTTAACAGTTCCAGATCCATTTTCCATAGCTAGGATTCTTTGGCTTATTAGCTTCACAATGAACGAGATCCCATCTTCAAGCCGCGATTACGCGATAGCTCTTTCACTTTCAGTCAGTCGCATCTTGCTCCATGTTATTGGGCAAAAATGTACCCAATTCGCCCATATAACAATGAGCCACGCTCTACTCTTTCAATAACCTGCGATCAGACGTTATGTTTCTCCTCGTCTCCCGCCAAAAAAAAAGGGAAGAAGGACATCCGATCGCAGGTTATTCTTCCAACGACGTTTAATTTCTTTTAACAATTTCATTCTTCAATTGGTGTTGCCAGTCATCCATGAGCTCAAAATGGCATTCGAACAACTACATGTTCATCGAGATCAGCAATGACTAGATCATATTCGCTATGCTCGCGCGTCACTCATCTGCTGACTCTATCTGAGTCTTTAGTACTCTCTTTCTCAGTGCTGAGCAACTCATTGTCTCGACATTCCCGTTTCCTGTCGATAGTAATCGCAGCGAACTACCTTTATCTTGTCCAGCTTTAGACCGACAGTGGTCAAGCCGGCTAGCTGCTAAAGGTAGAGGCGGTCAAGAAATCCTACCTTAAGCTTTCCCACTTTTAATGAGTGTACCCCATTACAGGGTGGTAGTGCTTGTATGCTAGTTCGTCTTCTAGCCTTCTTTTCTCTTTAGCTTCCCTCTTGTATTGTTTCTGGTCTTACATCCCGGGTCTTACATGTAGATGGGCCTACAGCAGGAATTTAATGAGTTGCACAGAATAGCAGGGAATGTATTTGGATGGCCTGCTGAGATTGCGTTTTGTTCGAGCGAGTCTTGCAAACATTTCCTAGGTTTCGAACAGCCCACAGTTGTTTAAAGCTTGGAAAACGCTATCCACCTCTTAAATCTTTATCCAGTGGATATCCGGGGCATAGCACTGTTCATCGTTTGAACAACCGGAACAAGGTCCACATAGCCCGGGATTTTTTTTGTAATCTGAAGTTAGCATGAATTCAGTCGCTTACTCCCTCAGTAAGCGACTCGTAGCCATGTGTGAAATTCAGGCTAATCAGCACAAAGAAAATACGAAATTATGCAATTCGCCATTTTCACATAAACCATAGTGCACCTTGTTTACCCCCTCAAAATTTTGCATAACAATTATTTCCAATGTCTCCTGGGTATTACTACCCTGGGTACCAGAGGTTTTTCTCGCGTGCGGCGGGAATTTTCGGTGTCCGCCGAAGGCCGACACATCTTCGGAATTACAGTCATCCCAAGCTAAGTAGAAATCAAAGACAATGGTAACGCAAAATTTGGGGGGGGGGGGGGGGGAGGGGGGGGAGAACGTAACAAACATATGAAAGCCGTAAAAAGGATGGTGAGAAAAAAACAAATACACTATAAAAAAAAGTATTACACGAAGCCACATCAGAAATGAAGAAAACGTCATAGTATTAAAGGTGTGAAATGACACATGGATGGGGGTAGTTCTGTTTATTAGAGTGTCNGGAGCGGTGCTTTTTACCGTTCCCGTTGACCTTTGAGCTTTTTATCGGGTTACATTTACGCCAATCAGTTTGAAAGTCTCCAACTGTGTTGATGTGGGCTGGCACGTGAGGAAATGCCCATAGACCCACATTATCCTTAGAAAAAGGCTTTTCGCGCGGGTCACTGTCAGAAGACGGCTGTCTGTAAAGACTTGACAGAAACCGGAAGTCTCTGGCACCCAGGGTACTCTCCTTCCTCTCAGGTGACAGAAAAGTGGAAACAAGGAAGCCGTTAGATAATGACGTCATTAATACACAAGATGGCGGCAGAAGCATCCTCTGTGGTGACATCGAAAGCTCCAGCAACTCCGTGTTTTCGTGCATCGTATCCGAAGGAAATGTTTTCGGCACTTTGTATTTTTAGAATCCAGAGGTAACATGCATGATAATGTTTCACGTTATGTGGCGAAAGTCTTTGTAAAGGTCATCATTCTTAGACATCCAAGGTCGTTCGCGGTCCCTTTGCTTTCCTCCCTCTCCCGTCGAGAGACGGAGGAAAGCGAAGGGACCGCGAACGACCTCGGACGTCTGAGAATCGGGCTACATCTACTGCAGCATATAATATATGCTGCAGTAGATTTAGCCTGATTCTCTCTTGGGTATATTATACCCAACTTTCGTCGAAACCCTGGATATGAGGATTTCTCATGTCACGCTTTCTCTTTTTCCCTGTGATGTTCCCAATGTTGAGATTCGCGTTTTTACAAATGGGTCAATACTTGGATCAATATGATATCGGGGGGATTGTAATGTGTGAAATTTCAACACATGTGACGAATATATATGATAATAATTATTATTTTATTGTAGCTTTCATTTCCTACAATCATGTTATTAATAGTGCTCGCATTTGTGACTATCAAAACCGAAACACTTTACTCAGAGGTCGAGTGACAGGAAGCTGTATATACATGTAACAGAACCCTTTTTCAGCTCGCAAATAGTCGTGGGACAGTCCGATTTCCTGGTCGATGCATGTTAGTAGGCACTATTCTCGATGGTGATTATGTTTGATAAATTCTTAATGCTATTGTGACCACTCCTCTTCACATAGCATTGAATCTGATACGACACTTGGAGTCATGAGAGATTTGATGCTGATCATTTTTTAAATTTAGAGCTTAAATGGTATTAAAATAATACCATTTGTGACCTTACACTGAAATAACGTACGCTAATGGCTTTCCGTTTTCAAACGGCTTTCCGTTTACAATACGTTTGTCAACAGTTCAAATGGCTTGGTCGCCGTTTATAAGAAACATCAGCCCATTAGAACAGCTTCGTCACCCATTCATTGGAAACATCAGTCCCTTCAAACAACTTAGTTACCCCTTTATTAGAAACATCAAACAGTTCGAATGACTTTGTCATCCGTTTGTTGAAGACATCAGGCCATTTGAATGACTTGATTGCTTGTTCGTTGAAGACATCAGGCTGTTTGAACAGCTTGGTCATTCGTATTGTAGCATCCCTTTGAATTTTCTGTTGAATGACATGGGAGACAAGTCGCGCTATCCGTTCAAAAAATTTCACTTGTTTGAGCGGTCATTTAATTCAATGTTTTCAAGATTTGTTCGACTTTATTTGCACAAGTTTATCGGCTTTGAACTCTTATTTTGCCCTTACTGAAATAATGTGCAAACACAAGCAATCATGCAGTGGATTTTTTTTTTCAGATATAGCAGACTGTGAGCTTTTCTGCATCAACGATCCCTTATCAGACAAAAAATCTAAGCTAAAGATATCCTATATGATATCTAGAGGATACAAGTAGAACATCCTGTATGTAAACAAAACATTTCAAAAGAAACCTGAACACTTTTGCTCTCTGCATTTTTAAATTACAAATGAAACATTTTTTGCCAATGACTTGTTCTACATACATGTAAAAAATACAGAGAATCAATTAAAGAAGCCCGTGTGTCATTCGCTCTCTTCTCATTCAAGTGGATAGTATTGTGTTACCTAATAATAATAATAATAATAGTAGTTTATTGATATCCCTCTCGCAGCCTAAAGGCTGAATTACAAGGAAGGTCAGTGACACTAACAGAAGACAATACAATACAAAAACAATCAAATAGATAATTATGTAAATATGATTGAAAGCACTACATAACAGAGAAAAAATAACAAGCACAAGATTACAACTGGTCTTGAAACTTAATGGTGCAGAAATCTGCGAATCGCTTTGTCTTGGGGACAAGGCGCACCGGAACACATTCGCCTGAATGGAGGCAGTATGGCCTGTCAATTGACACACAAGGAATTAACGGCTTGAGTACTGGAGACAACAGGCAGTCACGCTTGATAAAATTAATGCAAGCTTCCTCCCTTCTCTGGGAAAGGGCAGTGATGCCAGGTTGAATTAGAGCGTCGTCATAGTGACAGTTGGACAAAACGATGCGTGGGGCCCTTTTTTCTACAGATTCTATAACGTCATCTAAATACTTTGGCAGGGCTGCCCAAACAGGGCAGGCGTATTCAAGTACAGATCTTACAATGATACGGTACACTTGCACTAGCTGTGTGATAGTGAGGCCACTTTTTTTAAGCGCGCGCAATGCGTACAAACGCTTGATGTAACTCAGGTTTGCTTTATGCAAATTAATTTTTGGTAAGACGTACTGTAATCTGAGAATTGCAACTAGAAATAGAATCGTGCATGGAAGAATTTTCTTACTGCATTGAAGTTGCTGTCAAAAGAAAACAAGCCAACAGGCAAAATTCAAAGCTGCCATGTTTTTGTGCAACTTCAAATAATACCGGTAAATGAAGCGGATGTCACGCACAACACAGTAAAGATAAACAAATGGCAACTTTCCTTTAAATTCGAGTTTTGCTTCAGTAGAATGTAGTACAAAGTGCTGCTTATCAAAATTTAACTGCTTTCTTGTTTTAGAACAGCTTTTATCATAACCTAAATTGGACCAGATTAATTTGTCCATTCCTTCAGAATGATAACATGACACCATGGTTCTTCATGAGCCGTTCACAATTGATTGGAAATCCATTCACCCATGTATGTCAACCCGTTCAAACGGGTGAGTAAGCCATTCAACTGTTCATGCTAGCCATTGGGAATACTTCATAAACTGTTCAGCTGTTTGAAGAACCCATTTGAATGGGTGAGTGAGCCATTTTCAACCCGTTCAGAAGCCATGCATTTTATCTGTTTAATGGAAAGCCATTAGTCTACATTTTCCCTTGGAAGATCACATTTTGTAACTTTGAAAGTTATCTTCATATTAATCAAATTTGTAATCAAATGCAGTGTTATTTTTGCTTTCTCTCATTTATTATTTTTTTTGTTAATTTGCAAAGGGATATTACAAACATGTACAAGGAACCCCCACCTGGGCTTCATATTGCTGCCGATGAAGATGACATTACAAAGGTTTGTTCTCAAATAAAAATAAGGGAGGGGGATAAATGAAAGAGAAGATGATGATAATGGTTTGGGGGGATTATTTGAGGGAGGGGATAAATCGAGGGATGGCTATCATTCAAGGAAATAATATGGTAATGATAATTCTTACACTGTCCTTGATTGTTAGTCATACTGTAGTCATTTTAAGTACCTTCCAAATAAATGTTAGTGAGGATCAGCACACCTCCTGCTCCTTTGCTGGCTTTAAGGCAAGTCTCTCTCTTAATTTTTTTTTTCTCACCTGGACTTTTTTTAGTGAGCTTAACATGACAAATCGTAATAAGAACCTCGTGATATATTCTTTTATGTCTTTTAGGTTCATGCACTAGTTGTTGGACCACGTGGCACACCATATGAGGGTGGATTCTTTTACTTTCTGATCCTTTTTACCCCTGATTACCCAATAAAACCTCCAAAGGTCAAACTAATGACTACTGGTGGGGGTAGGGTCAGGTTCAACCCCAATCTTTATGCAAATGGCACGGTTTGCCTAAGCATTTTAGGGTAAGTAGCCAATGTACTGTTTGTGTAAAAAGGTACATGTAAAAATGTAAATTAGCTACAGTCCCAATATTTTTTATAGGTAAGAGGTTGAGAATCAAATTATTCAAAACTTCTCACAAAGAAGGTCACATATATGTGCAAGTACTAGGTTCAATTACCAGTCGCTGTTCAGGAAATAAATCGATGCTCCTCCACCCCACAGATGGCTGGATGCATGCCTTTTCTATTGTTGATTTTTGCCTGTCAGATTATTTGGGCAGGCAGCATAGATCCCTAGAACAGATTTCAATCAGCGGATGGAAATTGTAAGTTAAGGCTTTCTTTGATGTGGCATGCGGGTAAGTTTTGGAACCTTTCTAAGCTAAAAAAGCTGAAACAATGACCTACAACAAAAAGGGTTAGAGGATCTAGTAAAATTAATGCTGAGCAAACATATCTGGATTGTCAATAATTATTTTCCAGTCTGTACCGATGGTTGTTGACAGCCATCGTGAAAGAGACAATAATTATTCAAGTCCATTTTTGTTGTTATTTCACCCTTAATTTCACTAATGCAAAATCAACAGAAATACCTTACGTTGTAAATCAGTAGGCCTGGCGGCTGAGTTTATTGAAAAAGATCAAAGCGACAAAGGAACAAAATGAGAACATGACTACATGTATGTCAAACTCTCTCGTCTCCAGGAGGATTGAGAGAGCTGCAAAAATTTAGCCTAGCCACACACTAATTAACTGGGCATAAACCGACTGTGCTAATTTTTGCCCTTTAGATCCTACTCTTTAAATTAATTTTTGCTCAGTCTTTATAGTCACAACCCGTTCATGTATGGGTGAGTAATAATGGTGTTCAGCATACATGCACGAGCTCACAGTATTCACACTTGCTGTCTGTGGAGGTCCAGGATATGAGTTCCTCGCCTATCACCATTTAGATTTGTTTCACAGGTGTTGAGAACAGCCAACTGGTTTAATTTACCTATTACCACTTTATAGGGTTTTAATTGTGCTTATTATTTTGTATTTGTATGAGTGAGGTCTTTATACCCTTCAACCAGCTGCAAAATTTTCTATCAGACACTGTGATGTACGTAATGGGCCAAAAATAGTGTTAACATGTTTCAGACTTTGCATGGTATGGGCACCTTGACCTCGCTATTTTTAAAGAATGTACATGTACTATTTCTTTTTTGTTCCTTTAACAGAACTTGGCATGGTCCAGCCTGGAGTCCTGCTCAGACTCTGTCAAGTCTTCTAATCTCAATCCAGTCTCTTATGAATGAGAATCCATATCACAATGAACCTGGATATGAAAAAAGGGTTGGTATATACACCTTTTGCTGTTCATTACGAGAAAATACGCAATCATTTGTGTGAAACGGCGACCAATAGTGAGAAGATACATTCATTAGCGCAAAAATACGAACATTTCAGGGCCGTAGCCAGGAAGAAACTACAACCGAGGCAAACACACGGTCCGTTGTACGAAATCAGCCGTATGAAATCTTCTAATATTATCAGTCTGATAAAAAAAATAAAAATCGACAGTATTTGGTAAAATTTCACCGAGGCGAGTGCCTCGGTTCGCCTCATACTGTCTACGGCGGTGCATTTGGGCATAAATCAGATTCAAATACGATTTTTGCATTTTAATCAACATTCAATAACACTTTTGGGCATTCATGTGCGTCATTGAGCATACAAAAGAGAAAAATATACTTTCATTAACGCCAACATCAAAGTCATTAACACCATCTTGAAAGTCAATTACAATAGGGACAACTGACATACATTAAAGTGCAAACACTATTCATTAACATTTTTATGACACTGTTTGCGATTCAACAGCATTCCTGGACAACGTTAGGATGGATAAGACAAACATTAATGCGCTTGTACAATCAATTGAGTGTTCTTTACATTTAATATACAAAAATCGGTTTTCAATTAAACAACAGAAATTCAAACAAATTTTGCCTGAATTTCAGTCCTTTAAATGTATATCCCTCAAAAACCTCGCTATTTAAACATTTGGGGAGGTAGGTTTGCATGAAATGGTACCCTTTAGCACATTTAGCTGCGGTCACAATGTCATGTTTCTGTGCAGAGCTTCAAGCACTGCAATTGTTGTTTTCGAACTCCGCTAGTGGGGTTGCTAGGGCTTTGCCCTCATTCCTGTTATACATCTGTAAATTTCTGGACTTGAGATGTTGGCCTTTGATGTCGCTTCCAGACAACTTAAATCCTTTTCAACAATGTCGAGGGGGGAAGCATAAACCGTGTATTTATGGGGCGGGAATGGCCAAATCTAGGTGGGCTGGAACCCCGTCATACGCAAAGACCACCGACTTATCGGGATCCATTTTTTCCTTGCCCGTGCCAGAAAGTCACCGAAAAACCGACACAGTATTCTTTACTCCAGCAGCTGCCAAGAAAAACATTTGATAGGTAATATTGCCATGGTCATAGTCAAGTTTCGTCCTCATTGACCGCACACTTTACGGTACGCCCTCCACTCCCTGTCGCGCCCCACCATGACTTCTGGCCATCTAAGGTAAATGTATAGCCGCAGCCATCGACGAACACACAGTGGCGAAGTATGGCGTGATTCTTTAAACAAATTCGGGCCAATTTTGGGGGGGAATTGGTATTGTTTAATTGAAAATATATTTTTGTATATTAAATGTAAAGAACGTTCAATTGATTGTACAAGCGCATTAATGTTTGTCTTATCCATTCTAAAGCTGCCCAGGAATACTATTGAATTGCAAACAGTGTCAGAAGAGTGTAAATGAATAGCATTTGCACTTAAATGTTTGCCTATTGTTCCTGATGATTATCAAGATAATGTTAATGACTCGAATGTTGGCGTTAATGAAAGTATATTTTCTCTTTGGTATGCCCAGTGACCCAAATGAATACCCAAAAATGTTATTGAATGTTGATTAAAATTATGCAAAAATCGTAATTGAATCTGATTTATGAGCAAATGTTCGCTTTTTCGCGCTAATGAATGTATCTTCGCGCTGTTGGTCGCCGTTTTACACAAATGAATGCGTATTTTCTCGTAATGAACAGCAAAAGGTGTAATATAATCATCATTTTGATCAAGACTCAGGGCTGTCACTACGATTTTAAGTTAATGGGTGTAAGCAAATTAGACTTTAGGCAGAGAATAAAAGAAGTATATGTAGGAAGTTCTTTTGGTTTTATCTTCCTTTTACACTGTTTCTTATGAAAGTATTGGTAGTCGGGGGGCCCTACCCCCTGGCTCTAAGGGACAGCCCTGAAGACTACATAGGGCTTAAGGGAGCTTTATCATTCAGTTTAGCCAGATAGCCTGAACTGGCAAATATAACATTGACCACCTGAGACACTAAAAGACCATTTACATGACAGTAAATTTACAAGAAAGCTCTCAAAGTGTATCACTGTTGTATCATTGTACATAACACAGGCAACCCGAACGCTGTATCAGCTAATAGAAAAAATTAGATGTACCGCTGTATTTATACTGTATTAGCTACTAAAATAATAAGATGTATTTACCTGACAGTGTGTTCCTCTGTCTTTATGACTTGTTTTGGAAGGGATTTGAATCTGATTAGACATGGTTAACATTGCTGGTATCAAATGGTTGTTTGTGTGGCGTTTCATAAATAGGACACGACAGTTACGTCTTAAGTTTCCAATATATTGAATTGAAACCAGAGATCGTCTCCCAAGGAGAGTTAATAGTTAACTTGAGACAGAACTGTTGCGTCCGATGTGCCAGACAAACAAACATTTTATACCGGCAATGTTAACCATCTCTGGTCGGATTCAAATCCCTTCCAAAACGACTCATAAAGACACAGAAAAACAGGTAAATACATTTTTTTTAATTAGTTAATACAGCTTAAATGCATCTAATCATTTTATTAGCTTTTACAGCATTCGGGTTCCTGTGTTTATAATACAGCTGTTATTTTGTTAGTATTACATACATGTTATGGTCTGAGTGTATAATTATGTGTCTTTGTATCTCAGTTGTGGCTTGTGTGGCTTTGTGTCTCTGTATGTGTGTTGCAGGATGATGGAACAATAGACTATGAGTTGACAGCTGGCGATACTAGGAACCAATCATAAATAAGATGTTGGCGTCTATGACTCAGTAGGTTTTATAAGATATCCCAAATACAATAACTGTTTCTTCTTTTATCAGGAAACAAGCAAAGGTGACTCCAGCCAATATAATGAAGTAATTCAGCATGAAACTCTCCGAGTTGCAGTCTGCGATATGTTAGAAGGTGCACAAAAATGTCCCCCAGTCCTCAGGTGTGTTGGAATGTTGATACATGTACTGTAATAACCGGCTCCTGGTAATAATTTAGAGACACTTTCAGGACTCGAAAAAAAAAGTGAATTACCAGCTTGTTCTTTGGGCAAGCGGCTCTCACATTTGCTTGTCTGGGGCCACTTACATGTACTTGTCTTATAGTTAATGATTTGTTAGAGGATGGCTTGCTTGGTCTTTTGTCCATTGGGCAAGTGAGCCCAGCAAGAAACTCCACTAGTCCTGGCCTACAGGAAAGATGTTGACCAGCATTGTAGCTGGCAATGCATTGGTTGGTGTGTTAATAAAATAAAGAAAGTGGTATTTGAGTGCACTCCATTGCAGCCTTTTTCGGGCTCTCAGGTGGTGTTTTTAGATAGCTTTGGACGTCACGAAAACCAGCTTAGCAAAAATAAGACTTGCTTGCTCTGGTAAAGGGGGGCAGTTATCACGATCCTGGCACTTCACTTTCTCGGAGTCTGGAACAGGAAAACTCCATTGAACAAAAAGAATCCAGATTCAGAATTTGGCAGTTCCATAACCTTAGAAATGTCTTTTTCGCGTAAATGTGTGTTCTAAAATATCTGGCGTTAAACGAAAAAGATTTGCACCAAATTTGGTTAGGGCAAATATGATGCAAAGATGCGCAAACTAGGGGTGTGATCAGGGGCAAAGATGGAATATGCCAGCCACATTTGCCTGCTAATGTACATTTTAATTGACACGTAGTTTGCACTTCTCTGCATCTTTTTTCCTCTAAGCAAATTTGGTACAAATCTATTTTTACCAGCTTGGAAAGGGAGGATAATCCTTTGTTTGTTTGTTTTGTTTTGTTTTGTTTTGTTGTTTGTTTGTCGTTCCATTGTGGGATTTTTTGTTTTAAAGTGAATCGCATTCAAAGTTTATCGGAATTTTGAGAGAGTTTTGTCGAGGAGACTTCCATAACTTACATGTAATGTCATTCATTTTCCTCTCGAGGTTTCTAGACTGGTTGAATACACGTAGATTGCGTCTTTTGTGAAAACTGCATTAACTTCCTCATTTTTATTGCAGGACGAAAATTAAGAAATTATTCCCCAAGTTTTACGACAGTTACTGTAAAATCATTTACGAGAAGATGCATTTAAATGGCAAGAAAATGAAGGTAAGAAAATCAGCATACCTTATAAAATGAAATGATCACGCTTCATTAAATTAACGCAAATTTCCAAAATTCGAGCTAAATTAAGTCGCTTCAGTTTTTGTAAACGTTGATTTCCGCGCCCTTAATTAAGTGTAGCGTTAATTTCCGCGACTTTAATTTCCATTATGTTGGTCCGAAATTCTCGATAAACGTTTGTCGTTTTTGACACCTAAGAAAGAGGAATATTTTAACTGTGGAAAGATCCTCTAGTACAGTGTATCATTGAAACTGTGAAGAACCCTCGCAGTGGTCAGATTTGTTCGCTTGACCCTCTTCGTACGTTTAGGATATAGCACAAACAAAGTTTCCATTTCGGATGATATCTTTTACGTTTATTCCTGTTGTCTATTGAGCAAGAAGTTTGTACTTCCTTTGTACGTCCTTCATTTTGAAATGTTACCCTCCCTTTTGCGTTAACATTCTACTTATAAAAGTCGTTTGCCATTAAATTCGCGTAAATTTAAGTTTTGTTAATTTCTAATACCTTTATTTCTTGGACTCCGATAATACGTTATGCACCAGTCACGACAGTCGGTTGTTCGAACACACTGGGATTCAGGAGTTTGTTTTTGTTTTTGTTTTTTGTTTTTTTTTTACAAAAATCATATGCAGTTTAAGTTTTAGCCTGAGAAAACAGCCGACATGTTGCGACGCCACCACTGGTTTCCCCGCGAATTGACGTCTGAGAAACGAGCGCATATGACGTATCACTACCAACATATCGGGGTAGCGCTTCTGACTGGTTGAAGAAAATTTTCAGCCAATCAGTGGCTCTACCCAGATCTGGGTAATAACGCGTCATCAGTATGGAATTTCTACGCTCGTTCCTCAGACGTCATTTCGCGGAGAAACAGGTGTTGGCGTCGCCAAATTTTGTAAGTGCATTGATATTTCTAAAAAAAAAAAATAAGAAAAAACATTAATTTCCCTGGTGAATGATAGTTTGAATCAGAGGTAAGAAACCACGGAGATTAACAAAAGGGTTGAATCCAACCTCGTTCCCAGGGTAGGAGAGAACCCTGGGAACGAGGTTGGGTTGAATCCGGATAAAGATGATTTAATTTATGATGCCGTCAATTTGTTTTTATAGGATCCTTTTGAGAATAACTCTGGAGTGTTTGATTATTTGTCGCTTAAATTAAGACTAGAAGCTATCAAGAGAAAAATCGACCAAGAGAAGGCAGCGGGAAAGGAGGAAGATAATTCATCGAGCGATGACGAAGAAGAAACGCCAAAACCGCCCATCTCCGAAACTCCTCCCCCAGAAATTGAAGATTGGGGGGAGTTTTTATATGATAGCGACGACTGATTTGGTAATTCACATTTATGCAAAGCAGGAAAATGTCTCAGAACATAAGGAAATTCTACCTGCAATGACAGAAGAAAGAACACCATTGTACATATAACCACAGCATCAACTGGATTATTTATTCTCTAATTTGTTAGAGGCGTATTGGGAGAATAACGTTAATAATTACCCACTTTTGAATCTTACAGTCATTGTTTACATGTAATTTTTTTTTTAGTATAATTATAATAAGATGCATTCGTTTTCTGAGAGTTTTCCGAGAGTTCATTACTTTTCAGTACATCAATTCTTTGTCCGGGGAAAGATTCAGCCCATTCAGTTTATTTGCTGTGACGCGCCGGGAAAATGATTAGTATACTAACATAGACTACGAGTAGTCCCCATTTTTCCTCAGGGATAGTAAAGCGAGCGAAACGCGAACGCGCGTGAAAATCAACCCACGCGAGAAAGGCAAGAGCCGCGTCTCGCCTTTCTCGCGTGGATTGATTTTCACGTGGGCTGGCGTTTCGCCCGCTTTACTATCCCTGAGGAATACTGGGTACTACTCGTAGTCCAATACAAATATTGCTGAAAGAAAGAAATTAATTAATACGGTACCAGTCTAACTAACTGGATTGCCGTAAATTGACTATGTACATAGTTTAAAACAAATAATTGAAGTTATTGTTTGACATAGAATGTGAAAGGAAGGAAAATTTAAGGTTACTTGAGAAATGAAAACGATGAATAAAAATACAGTTAACGTTCTAGTTACGGCTTAATTAAACCTTGATGAAGAACCTTGCCGCTTGTTATACAGCGCCTTCATAGCGCATGGAAATCCTACCCTTCCGTTGAGAAATGTTCTTGGGTGGGGGTGGGGAATTTTCGAGACGAATGAATTTTTTAGGCCAGTGCATGAAGATTTTTTAGGCCGGTTACTTGGCGAGCATGATTTTTTTTTCATGTAATTTTCCCTTGCAATAATACTTTTTGTACTTTAAAGCCTCCCGCCCCCTCCCCTTATAAGTTTTCTAATGGTCCGTCCCTGAAAGGTTACATTCTCTCAAGAGAAAATGAGCTAATGAGTAGGGGTAGGCACGCTTCCATAAAATCCATAAGAAATGAAGTGTGCAGCCATACCCTGACCTCTGTAGCCTGAAATTCATCCGATTGCTTCGAGTCGTTTTCTCCTCTCAAGTAATAACGACTCGAAGTAATCGGATGAAATTCAGGCTATGACCTCTGGCCGTTGTGGCTGCTCGCTCAAGAGACTTAGAATCACGAAAATTTGATTTTATCCTTGCTATTCAACGGCTGAACTTTTCGAACTATCTCTTCGTTAGTGCCACGAATTGATTTACCGACTGTGATGACAAAGGGATAGCGCCTACGGCCAGTGGTAAATTGACTTTAAACAGTTCAAGTGATAAAATCATTTGCTTTTGTTTTCACGACGCAGCACTGACAGTTAATAGTAATGACAACAGTAGTAACTAAGTACGAATATTTTAGCAGAATCTAAAAAAGAACCATCATTGTATGAATAGCTCATACTTGACCCCCAGGCTTAAGGGAATAAAACAAAAGAAATGTATTATTCATTGCTGAGCCTCAAGATAATTTCTTTTGTTTTATTCCCCCAAGCCTCGCAGCCAAGTATGAATTTAAATGTATCGAAATTGGTCTATTTCCCCATGATATCGTAGTGATGGTCAGAGAAGAGACAAGATCTCGCTTAGTCTGCGTAGCTGGCGGGATTCTTGTGCCCGGAGTACTTTCTTGGCGGCGGAGCTGCCAGGCCCCGCGTGAAGCGAGCGGCGTAGCCTCCCCGCAGACGTCCTTTGGGTTTCGTTTGTCACGCATTCACATGAATGCGTGACAAACGAACCCCAAAGGACGTCTGCGGGGAGGCTACGAGCGGCGAAGCCGCGAGGGAAAATCCCTCCTGCCACATTTCTTATGAGTTTTGAATGCTTCCCACTTTTGTCAGCTTGGTTGGAACCGTTTGATTACCCAATCAGGAAGAGTGGTGTAATACGATACTGATCGGACCTGCAAACGAGCCAGGCCAAGCGTAACAATCAAGTCACGGACAAAACAACTACACGTTGCAATTTATTCAGGATCCAGGCAGGGTATTCAGCAGTTATTCCAAATTTTAGAAGCTAAAACCTCTATTAAACGGTCATTTAGCCACAAGAAAAGGCTTTACGCTTCAAAAGAGGTAAAAAAAATCCCTGAACAGCTTCAGAGGTCAAATTCTTTCAGAGACAAAAACCGCAAGAGATCAATGCTGGAATGCCCAGGAAACAAATATCATAACTCAAGTACACAGTCTTCTTAGGAGAATACATTATCTAAATATTCATGTTGAACGACAAAGCATATTTTAAAATTCATTGTAACACCAGATTCTTTTTATTTTGTTAAAAGATTTTTTAAAATTTTTGCACTAATACAGCGGTGTTACTTCATACTTTGCAATATGTTACGAGAACAGAAAAAAAAGATAAAATGTGCTCAGTGATTTGCCCAAAGGAAGCC
This sequence comes from Porites evermanni, assembly GCA_942486025.1. NCBI lineage: Eukaryota > Metazoa > Cnidaria > Anthozoa > Scleractinia > Poritidae > Porites > Porites evermanni. The sequence continues at coordinate 15,281 of CALNXI010001605.1, read as the reverse complement.
CGAGCTCACGCAAATGCATCCAGTTTTTGTTTCCTCGTTCCCAGAGTTCTCTCTCTCCCTCTCGGACCCTCTCGTTGTTCTCCAATCGTCCCAGTCCACTTGCAGCCTTTTATGCGGCTGGGCAGCCATATTGAAAATTTGATGAATCTGCCGTGGTAGGCGGCAAAGATCGGTGAAGTTGCATGCCGATTGACAGTTTTTTGTGGGTGACTTAAGCAGTTTATGCGAGATGCCAAAATATCTACGGCTTGTTGTTGTGGGAGGAAGTTGTGTGGGAAAAACGGCGGTAATCGAGCAGGCAGTCTTTGGAAATCATTCACCTGGACAGGTCTGTCTACAGTACTTTCATCTTACCTTAACTTATTGTTTTTCGCAGAGAGGTTAGTTATTTAAGAGACATCCCAATAGTGATCTAGCACCCGGTAGTGGGTTCATGTCATATAAGATACAGATATGTAAACAAGTGACTTTTGTTTACATCCCGGAGTATCGTAGTCAGTCGATAAAAATCGGTATCGATAAAAATCGATAGCAATCGAGTGATTTTTATCGATTGATAACGGAAATCGGTGTAAATCGGTAAACTAACTTGCTGTGTCAAATGGATATTATCGATTTTTCACGATTTTAACGATTTTAATGGGAGTCCGACACCGTCGTTTTTCAGCATAAGTTACATTGTAGATAGTACAGCTGAGAAAACGCATCCAAGAGTAACAACTGATCAACAAACATGAAAATAAGAAATGTAGAAAGTATAACACACTCAAGATTCTCTGTAAAGACCCTTTTGTAGTAGAAATGTAACTTCAGATAAAAGATTTCCTAGCCTGAATTTTCAGACATTCCTTAGAGTCATAGTCTGAATTTCATCTGATAACTTCGAGTTGTTATTTCTCCCTCAGTAACGTCTGAATCGACGGGCCGTTAATGCCACCCAGTGACGTCACCACTCCTTTGCTTTAATTCATGCAAAAAGTAAAACACGATTTTCAAGTGGCAAACCAAGAAATATAATTTTGAAATGTCTGCATGATACAGAACAGCTGACACAATTGCTTTACTCTTTTTGACTTTTTTTTTACTATCAACTGCATGCAGTACTCTGAACCAGTTTTGCAAATGTAATTCAAACTCGGTCACAACTATGCAATGAAATATATACACCCACGGAACACTTAGTTCAAAAACACAACAATTCCCTTAAATTGGAAAGAAGCTAGCGCTATTTGGTCCGTAAGAAAGAAAAAAGAAAACAAGGAAACAAGAGCAAAAAGCTAACAGAATAATTACACTTGATGGTGGAAATAGCAAAAACATTGAATGACAACATGACATTGGTCTGAAAAACCTACCGACTCTACACAATGATTCTTCATTCGCAGTTCAATTTTATAGCAATTCAGTTTCAAAGACAAGGGCAATTTTGCTGTTTATGATAAAGATTATCGAAATGTTTGAACTCCATGTAAGCATGCCACTTATGCAATCCGCTGAATACCAAGAGACAATCCTGTTAAAATTTCTCATAATTATACATAATTACGCAAATATTTAGACAATCAATCAATCAAAATCACTACCCGGTTTTCGGGTAGTAGTGATGTCACTAGACGGCATTAACAGCTGGTCGATTCAGACGTTGCTGAGAGGAGAAAATGACTTGAAGCAATCAGATGAAATGCAAGCTACTAGAGTTGAAGGGATGCGTGAAATTCAGGCTAAAAGATTTCCTTAGATTATTTTTCACCATTTTCCGCTTTCAATCAATAGAAATCACTTGATCGCTAACGATTTTTATCGATTTCGATTTTTATCTACATGTATAGGCTACTGCGGGAAGTAACTACACATGGAACTGACGTTATTTTGAAAGGGTGGCAGATCTAAATACAATAATCAATAATCTTGTGAAAAACTGGGCCCATACAAACCTGGCCAATATCAGCCATCAGAAAAGACTCCAAACCAGGTTTTAAAGAAAAGATAAGATTTTTTTAAACTTTTTTTGAAAAAAGTTTATAACTGTTTGATCCTTCAACTCTCAATGAAATTATTGCAACTTGCATGTTGTAAACTAATTCACTGTTTGCTTGAAATCAGTTTTCATTTTTGGATGAACAGAAGAACAGATGTATCATCCGATATAATGCGATAAAATCGGTAAAATCTAGATAAATTGATAAATGAAATGAGTGTGTCATTGATTTCTACCAGTTGATCGATACAATCAATATCAATCAAATCTGATTTTCTGATTTTTATCAATTTATCACTTGATAATT
>CALNXI010001604.1:71998-105679 GCA_942486025.1 Porites evermanni | reverse complement strand
GGGGGGGGGGGGGGGGGGGGCTGTGGGGCGCCGCCCCCCCCCCCCCCCCCCCCCCCCCTTGGTAGGCCTTCTTTTGAGCAAACAACCTACAATATTCAGGTGGCGAAAACGCCATGACAATATCTTGGCCGTAAAAGCCATTGTTGAAAAGCCCACTTTTTTAAAATTTGTCTTTTTGTAAAGTATTTTCGCCAAAGGTTCTTGTCTTTAGTTAATATGGGCCTTCATGCCGCGATAATACGACTGAGCCCGCTGATACACAAGGGAGAGCAGCGGTATAAACCATATATAGTCGGCGATCCCCGGATGGTGTCCCTGTCTGTGACCCCCCCTTTAAAAAATCCTGGCTACACCCCTGCATAATGATATCAAACATTCCAATAGAAAAGCTTCCTGGTTGTGTATTCCCAATTCTTAATACGTGCATTATCGGAGGTCAAGTAATCTTGTTTTTAAACACTTAAAAGACATGACGTAACGTTTTAGTTTTAAAGATATGTTTCAGATACTTAGGTTCTTTTCACCGTGTAACACTTACCAAGGAAGAAGGCAGTCAATGCACATATTTTGAGGCATTGCTTTCTTCTCCTTAAAAATCTTTGTGCTGTTCTCGGTGCTATGTAAAAGTGGTGGTTTTAAAACTCTCATTTCGCAAACTTTGTTTTTATCATTTAGAGTGTGGTTGATGCCAGTGCACAACGACTTGTTAGCTTGGCACAGCAGTGGGAGAAACACAGGGCACCTTTGATAGAGCAGTACAGAGAACTGAAGCAGCTTAATGCTAACAGAGTGGTAAGTCTGTGAGAAACACAAGTCACCTTTGAAAAAGCCGTACAGAGAACCGAAGTGGCTTAGTGCTAATAGAATTGTGCAATGTAGGTCTGTGGAATCTGTGGTCGGCCCACCATGTGTGGTAAGATCGTTCTTAATCCGAGTGTATTTTTTTTCTCTTTGTGTTTCTTGTACTTAGTCGGAAGCTCAAAAGCAGCTGGAGGAGATAAAGTCTCTTCGAGAGAAAATGAAAGAAGTTGCAGAGGAGGCACGAGGGAAGGAAGACATTTACAAACAACTGGTAATGTTTGCGTACTTTATCCAATATATCTGCTCAAGTTATAGTTATGAATGCTCGTAACTTCAAAGTTATACATGAAGGCTGCATTGGTCACAGAGTTTTAAGACGGCACCTGCCTATCTGCCTAACACGGTGAATAGTTAGACTTGCTACAAGTCGACCTGTGATAAGTTCTCAAAATATTTCGGAACTGAGAAGCCGTGTTTGTTTTATTTTTGCGTGGAAGTCGCGCGGATTTTAAAGCTTGCACCATACTAGTGCTGAGGCTGCGCACGGCCAATTTACTTTAGTGTAAACATATCGCGTCTCTCATCATGTGATTGGGATGCCTGTGGTTTGGATTCCATTTAAGGATGACAGGTGTTCAAAGTCGAGCTCTGTGGAAAGTGTGGCATGTTCAAGAACTTTGTATAAGGTTCCTCGGTACGCTCTCTCCTACGTACATCATCCACTTTGTATTTCAGCTGCTGGAACTTTGGTAACTACCCAGTTTTAGATCTTTCTGCTCGAATTTTTCAGGTTGTTGAGTATGAGACTATGAGAAAGGATGTGAATAGATCAGCGTACACTCGCCGAATACTGGAAATTGTAGGAAATATCAAGAAACAAAAAGAAGAGATAAATAAGGTAGTGCTTTTAATCTTTACCGGCTTGTAGTGATAATTCTATTGTATGGAAATGATTTTGACTTCAAATTTTATTTATGCTATATTATAATCCTCTGGTAATCTTAGTTTATCAGTGACAATAAATAGCGAAACTAACTCGTAAAGTAATTTAACTCCAAATCAGCTTCAGTCTCTTCAGTCAGCGAGTTGTGAGCCGATTCCTGCTAGCCTGTCTTTTAGCCTGTCTTTGTTAGCTAGGGTTTTAAACTGTTTAAGGTTTGCTTATCATATTGCGTCTCGTCTAAGTGAAATCCCTGAGGGTCAGTTTAGTCGGTATAGGGCTGGCTTGTGGAGCAAGATGTCGTGAGTTCGATTCCCGAAAACGGAGCGATACTCATGTCCCAGGTTCTTAACTGGGAAAGAACGTACTACCTTTGTCTTGCAGCTGCCTCGACCTTCACCTAGCTGGGTTGACCACGTAAATATGGTGCGCGGTCCCATCTAGTTTCGACTTAGTGCTAAATACATTGAGTACACTGAAGGAAACAAATGTGAGTGTTTTGTTCTGAAGTTGCTCGTTAATTTACGCATGTGTTTGACAGTAGCTTGTGATTAACATGGCAGATTTTGATCGACACCAAAGATGTGCAAAAAGAAATCAACCAACTTTCAGGAAAACTGGACAGAACATTTGCTGTAACAGATGAACTCATCTTCACGGTTTGTTTTTAAAGTGTTTGCTTAACGTTTCAGACAAGAGCTAATGACAATGTGGATTTTGATTTCTATAAGTCACGCAGGTAAATCCATCATTTTTTAAAATAACAAGCCCTTCAGGAAATTCAGAGTTTTGTAGTACCGTAAAATAATTTCGTGCAAATATTGAAGCCATAGTACCCGTAATACGTAGAATGCGCACCATTTGCCATGCTGGTGCTAGCCTGCGTGGCAGGCGTTAAAAGGGGAAGGAGAAGGGGGAATTTGGGCGTGCGACAGCGCGTGGGGCGCTCCTCCCTCGCGCGTGGTCTCGCGCCCTAATTCCCTTCCCCTTCCCTTTCGAACGCCTGCCATGCAGGCCAGGCTGGTGCACATTCTTCGTACGGGACCATAAATCCCGCATCAGGACTTAGACAGTTGTACTTAAAGCACATTCTTTACCTTTTCCCCAGAACAAAGTGCCTATTTACTAGCAATAGATTAACTAAGTATGATAAGCTCGCAGTCAATTCGTTTCCAATATTTTCTTGCTCAGGATGCAAAGAAGGACGAGTCCTGCCGCAAAGCGTATAAATATCTAGCCAGTCTTCACGAGGTATGTTCATTTAGTTCTAGCCGACCTACTATATGCCAGCAGTGTTTATTTAGACAGTCAGTCCACCATTTAGGCGAGCTCTTCTCGCTGTACCATTACCTTACCACGAACGACTTTTAGTCTTGTTCTAACGCCGGGCAGTTTCCACTTTCCAAGTCAAAATGGAAAAAAATAAACACCTTAGTTATTATCAAACTAGAATGTAAATAGGACGACCGTTTTCCACGGTTACTGGTCGTTTCCGTACCAGTTCATTCCGTCGACTTGCAAGTTTTTTCACGTACTTGGATTAAGGAACGAAGAATATTCACCCAAAATGTTTTCTTGTTCACATGCAAGCTATACTTGAAGTGATCGAAATTTTTGTACAATTTGACTGCTTGAATTTGTATCGAAACGACCGGTTACCGTTTTCCACCCATAAATTTCCAAATGTGCTGTCTAATTTTCAACCACGACAATGCCTTTAAATCAACACCTAAAAACTTACGTGATCGTTAATTTCCAGAATTGCAAGGAACTGATTAATTCAGTGGAAGAAACTGGACTCATCTTGAGAGAAATACGAGATTTAGAGGATCAGGTATTGTATGAGACATATTGATAGAGTGGTTTTCGTTTGAGTGTCGTAAAACCAAAACCACAGTAATTACTCTGGCCAATCACATAGGACACAGACAAGACATTGAACCAATCACAACTCGAAGTAATTACATGTGGCTGACGCAAAGCGCGGGAAAATGCATGCGAGCGCGTCACAATTGGCTTTGGTTTCACTTCTGATTGGATGAAAAGGTGGCGCGAATCTTTTAAGCCAATCGCATCGTGTAGAAAGTGCAAAACCAATTACTTTTCGACAATCAAATGAAAACCGCTCTATCAGTCCATAGTAAAACAACACAGTGGAGAAACCTTATAACGGGACCCTAGTAAAGCATACATATTCTCACAGTCACGTGGACTAAACTCGGCCTTTTTGAGTGACGCTGGTCAAGCGGAAGTGAGGCGTTTTCCCTTTTGATAGGCTGATTTAGCAACAGAACGGGAACGTCAGTTGACGACGGCGCGCGCAGATCAAACAAGTGGCTTGAGCAATGGCAGAGCGGCAAATTGGGCACCGGAAGTCGTGTTTAGTCCTTTCCACGCGCTTTCCCGTCGTCAACTGACGTTCCTGTCCTGTTGCTAAATCAGCCTAATATATCTTGACGCCTCCAAATTGGTAACGACACGACTTGCCCAAAACTAAAGTCAAACCACTGTCAAATATTGCAAAATGTCCTCTTCCGGTTGACATGCTTCGCTCAACTAACAACTTTCCCTATTACTACAGATTACTCCATTTGTGGCGCCTTCTATTCAACCAAACAATGTATTATTGAATGGTTGTAAGGCAAAGACATATGCAGGCGTCCGTCCCTTTTTCCAAGTCGTTGATCAATCCACAAGTCGGGCGAAGAAAGATTCAAATGTCCCCTCCCTCCCCCGGGAGAGCAAGATCAGTGCAAAAACCCCTCTTCCCCAGGGCCAACACTCGCCGGCTTGAAATTGATAGGTTTAGTTAACATCAATGTTCATTTCCTTTAGATTGAAATGGAAAGTCAGAAAAACACAACTACTAACTTGGAACGAATCTCAGCGGACTTAAAACAAATGAAGGACGAAAACAACACATTGGCGAAAAAACTCAAGGCAGCCAAATGAGAAAGCTGGTATTATTATATAAAATAGAAAATTTTGTAAAACGAGCCATACTTTTAGAAATAAATTGATTTTTATTGACCTTTAGTCGCGTTTACACCACAAAAATGTTTTCCTTTACCAGGAAAATTTTGTATTTTCTCATTTGCTATACTTTAAATAGGTTGTTACCATGAAGAGTGTCGCCCAGTCTCCCAAACCAATATCAAGACGTGCAATATAAAATCTAATCATACAAAAGTAAATGCAGTTATTTCAATCAAAGTTTTCGGTTTTAAGACCTCAAGCCTACGCGACAAGACCGCAATGTCATGTGGGTAGCTGTAAACGCTTTGCAGCTGTAAATCCGATTTCACAAACGTTCAACTTTGCGATTTTATGATAGGAGAACTTTGCTTCATGACTTTGGGTTTTGGTAATTTTTTTTTTGGAAAAATTATACTACTGCTTTGTGGTCCTAAAATAGTTGTAAATATAAGTTGATTAAGTGGCATTGAAAACAGATAGCAAAGATCCAAACTACAATCATTGTGATTTGGGCACCGGACACTGGCAACAGAAGAATGCATCGTTGAAATTACGCGCGATATTTTCGCAGTAAATTTAATCGGTCATTTCAAAAGTTGAAAAAAACCGTGGAAGGGTACTATGGTTAGACCATATCGAGCGGACATAATCCACCATTATTCTTCCTTGTTTGTTAAGATACATCTAAGTCAATTGTCATAATCTAGAAATTCTAGTTGTGTCCAGTCTGGTATCGTACAACAATGCGCGCCACTGATGTGTAGGTACCAAACAGAAACGTTAGAATACCAATGAGCATGATAGCGGCGTCTTTGAAAAAAGTGACAGTGGGAACACGGCCATCTCCCTCTGTTGTCAAGGTGGTGATGTGAATTGCCACCGGGAAAATAATGGCGAGTGTTGAGCAACTGATAGAGCCGACTAATGAAATAAAATTATCTAGTTGGGGTATGCTGATTGCCAGAATACCTGAAATTAAAACAAAACGGTTTTGATGAGACAAAACTGGTCGTTATATATGTTCTACCGGTGACGTCATGACAATTGACCAATAGGACAGTGAGTGATATTTCACGCCGCTCCCGACACAGCACATGTCAATCATTTTTTCCCGCGTGAATTGAAGGTGCGATTGCAAACTCAAAATGGGACTATGTTAATAATATTCGTTTGAGAGGACACACTATAAGGTCTTCTTAAGAGCTAGAGAGTATTACAGGGAGGTACTCCCTATAAAGGCCTATACGAGAGGCTCCGCCCGAAAAGGGTACCTTTTTCAGGCTTCAGGTATAAGAAAGGGTAGAGATTTTACTAGTTGAAGTATATGAAAGGATAGGGAAATCTGTCATTACTCTCTGTAAAACGGCCCAAAATGGATATCACGTTCATTTTATGGTTGCGAAAAAGTAGAGAAAACGTTCTGATTTTGTGGTTTATTCATACTTTAAAAACAGTATCAATTAAAATAGATAAAAAGTATTTTATTTAGGTGTCAATACATTTACTCCCAGTAATTACTTAAGCACAGAATTGGCTTAAAACAGCAATATCATCGTAACAGAACCTCTTTGAATACTATAATAGGCTTATACTCACAAGTAAAAATCACTGTTGCCGCCCTGATGGCGAAGTCGGCTACGTCCTGATATTCCTCAGGTACGTGTTTAAGAATCACAGGTTGGATTATCACCATGGGAACATAAAACTGAAGAAAATACGTCAGGAAAATGCAGCTGGCAAACAGCAGTTTCACTCCTAAATAAATTCTTAAAGAGAGAAAACCAAAGAGGTTAACGGAGTGAACGGTAAATCAACTCGTTCTTGTTGAAATGGCGTTGTTTGAGGGAAAACACTAAGAAAATAACTGATATAGGAGACCCAACTAAACATCTCCCCCTCCTTTTTAAGTCTCGTCAAAATGATTTTCTTTTGTTTGCAAGGATCTCTTCTTAAAACAACGAGGAGCGCTTGGGGTGGGGGCTGGGGGAGAGGTAGGATCATGGTGCGTGAAGGTTTTAACGAGTTGAGGGAAGAACTGTATAGTAAGTTTTCGGTGACGATCTAAATCCAAGTTCCAAATTTTCATGAAGAGCACCACAGAACCTGCAATCTCGTTGGCAGGGTGTCATCTATTTTCTCTGGAAATGTTGGGACGGTATAGTGGAAGTGTTTACATTTGTAACGTTTCTACATAAGCACTGAGACAGCAAAGCTGGGTGGGTTTAACACAAGTTGTTAAGATGAGGGTTATTGGCTATCGAAAGCAGATTCTTCATGTTCGCTATGGAGGGCTTATTACTCGAAACGTCAGATTTACCTATAGTCGACTTATCTGACTAAACCTCTCTTCCCCGCAGAACGGGCCTCTTTGTATCGTGGGGAGGCTGGGGAGAGGGAGAAATGAAAGCGCGCGGGGGACGATGGGATGGGGAAAGAGAAGAAGCTCCCGCCTTTTCTCTCTTCTCATCGTCGCCCGCGCGCTCGCTATTTTTATTGAGATGCCCAGCTGGAACCTCTGCGGAGGAGAAAGTGACAAAACCAAATTTGGTTGGCGTTCGTCCTTGGTCACGCAGTGTATACCTACCCTTCATTGGGCAGATTCAGTGTTATACTGCCCAGACATTTTTCCTGACAAAACATGTATCCCAAAATTCCTATCGAGGAAAACAACACGAAGACGATTCCCATTCCAAGGTTAATGACCCAGCCGTAGTTTTGAGGCGCTGCCATCTTGTTCTCAATCGGCAAAACCTATCAATGACATACATACAATTAACTCTTTCACTCACAGAGTCAGTAAAGGTTTTTGTTTTTTTCCAAAAAAAAAAATTTGCGGCCCTTCGGGCCTCAGTTTGGTCTAAAAAAGGGGGAGGGGGGCCGGGGCCCCCCGGGCCTCTCCCCTGGATCCGCCACTGGTTTTCTTGTTTGTCATTTGGCTTTATTAACTGACACGATAAAGCCAAATAAATGAGTTTTCCACCGTGAAAAGATTCAAAGAACCGAATCAAGGGATTTAAGAGCTGCGCGGTGAGGTTGATACATCGAATCATTGAGTTACTCTATTGGTAGAAACATGGTAACAAAAACAAGGATACATCGGACCTAGGCAAAAATTCAAATGCCAAATACATCATACTTACCACTGCAATTCCCTCAAAGGCATATACAGTCATTGCAAAGAAGACGGGTAAGTTCATCCACCCACTAAAGGCAGGCAGCCTGTCAACGTCATGAATGTTTCTTACGATATACTGAAATATAATAGCAATAGCTACAAGACAGAGGATGTTTGCCACGATGGAGAATGGGACTAGGGTACGAAGATCCCGGATGAAGGACAACAGGATTATTGGAAGAAGAATTATTGCGATCCAAGTTTTAATGTCCAGAGCGTTGGATACCTGAAACGTAGAAGAAGAGGAACTTGGAGGTTTATATCAAATGAACGGTGGGAGGGGTGGAGGGAAGGCTTCGTAGAGCGTAATCACTGATGGAGTTGTTGATGGCAATCACTAACTTCAAGAACACGGAAAGGTTATGTTAATAGTGATGACGAGGTATTAACCCTTTAAGCCCTAAGAGTGATCAACGTCAAATTTCTCCTTGTAATATCACTGCTTTATAAAACAGAGTGGCCATGAGAATTATGGACATGATCACACAAGATGAATCTAATTGATAGTTCAACAAATTCTCCCCACTACTTCTATTGAAAACGCATAGGGATAACAAAAGAGAATTTGAATTTTGATGTAAGGGTTTAAAGGGTTAAACGATGACGATAATGGTAGTCATGAAGAATGGTTGTGAAAATGAGGATGATGATGTTAACAATAAGGAGAATCAATTAAGATAAGGTGACGGTGATAACGATATGGCGATAGATATGTATGACACTAACGATGATGACGATGTTGTCGGATCATTATGCATCTAGTGCTGGTACTTTTTCTGTAATTGTAATTTTTTTTTCACCCATGAAGCACTTACGAGTTCTTAAGAACTCTTTCAAACGTGTCCGTGCGTTCCAGATCAAATTTCAATTTGAAGGTGTTGGTTTTTAGGAGAGGAGAAAACCGGAGTAGCTAGAGAGAAGGAAGAGAACCAACAAACTCAACCCACATATGGCGTCGACACCGGGACTTGAACCCAGCAGGAGCCAGGCATGGCACAACACTGCGCCACTCTTGCTCGCTAAATCGCTGCTGCTGATAATGATGGCGATATGATAGAAATAAGAAGAAAAGTGACGGAGACGAGAATGACAGTTGTTGCAGTTACGGTTGCATACTGTTAAAAAATTTCAAAGGCAAATAAAACCTCTCTTAGCACTCTCACCTGTCTTAGATTATCGCCGATAAATACAAAATATACACAGGCAATTCCCAGTTGTGATATACACAGAAAAATGTTCACGATGAGTCTGAAAAATGTTAAAAGCGTCTTATCATTCTATTTACAATAGTTCAACAAAAGGTAATGAATCAAGGTGTAGATGATAGAAAATAGCCGTCATTTTATGTTACGGGCGGGTGAAATAAACCTTCGAGGCCTTGGGTGAATTCGGCCCTTTCATAGTGAGAAAAGCTTTTGGAATTTAGTGCTTAGTCTTTAAACAATCTGTACGACGACAGCGTGTTTAAAAGAATGAGAAAATAAATAAACAGATCGGGCGGGAAAAAATAGCGCAAGGAAAGTGAAAGAACTTTACTTCGCGCCATTTTTTCCCGCCCGATTAGACTTTCCCTTAATCTCCGAGGATGAAACGAAAATACCAATTGGAGCAAATTTATCCAGTGGTCAGAGGAGATGCTCAGCTTCGTTACAACCTGACCGTGCTGTGGCGGTTGCTACTAACTGTTACGTAATCTATTCGATGGAATTTGAGCCTTTTTTTTGGGGGGGGGGCTGGTAGGGGGGAGGGGGAGGGGAATAAATGGTAAAGTTGTTACCTTACCTTCCAACATAGGCTCTTTTTGGCCAGTAGCGCCTCAGACATTCCTCTGCAACCTCTCCATAACCCAAAGCCGCCTCTCCAGTTCTACAAACAAAAAAGAAACAAAAGGGAGGTGGAGAAACAACATAAAATGATGAAAGTATGAATCTCATATTTTAGAACCTCGTCATGATGAAATAGCCGTAAAAGACGCGACTTGTGCAGTTGCGAAAAGAAAGCTTAAAAAATTCAGGATTGCCGAGATTCGAACTCTTACCTCTACGATACCTCGAGATACGGGGGAGGGGGCAGCATTCTAACCAACTGAGCTGCCAAGCCATTTGAAGCTGCTCATGAAATTACTATCACGGATAAACTTAAGGCAGAATATATATATCTACCCGATTTTTTGAAAACCAGCCTAACGAAATCTACAGTCATTTGAGTGAAAAGCCGTAGGTTTTTTAAGCTCCATAAGCTCCAAAATCACACCAATGAAGGAAAAGGAAAGGAGAAAAAGAAAAAGCGGGGAGGAAGAAAGGAGGAGACGAGAAAAAAGCAATGGTTGCACTCTTAGTTTTTATAATGCTACTTTGGAGATAGTTTTTGTACGAAAAAAAAAACTGTTGGACGGAAGAAGTCTATTTGGCAATAACAAATAACGTTTTCAAAAATCCGGCTAGATATATATCACCATAAAGTGGTTTTTGGGCTTCGTCACTCCAGTTATATAGTTCTTCTCTTATAAAATGTAGATTTAAGAAGGACGCTACGGTACGGCTATGTATTGAACGAACCAAAGAGGAAAGATACTGAATACAAAGGGTATGATTGCGACTGTAACTTGGACAAAGATCATCATCATCATCATCTAGCTTACCTTCGACAGAAGACACTACTACAATAAACCAAAAGATGCATGCAGTGAACCGTAACCGCAGCAACAAGCAACATCCCCAGGGGACCAACCTGAAAGATATATTCATATTAAGGTTATGGCCGAGAGGGATTGGTACATTAAGTCCCAATCCTCAATCATGAATATTTACTTCCGTCTTAGTTGGTTCCAGTCCTCTTTCCTACTCATTCGTTTCTGCTACGTTTCAAGTACTTATTTACACTGCCACAAAGAGTGTTAAGATCAATTAAGGTTTCTGGGAAACTGCCCACCTACCCCTCCCCTAAGTGAACATTAACACTTAGTTCTCACTTAGGGCAAAATGTTGGATTAGGGGAGGGGTAGGTGGGCAGTTTCCCAGAAACTTTAATTGATCTAAAGAGTGTTACATCAAAATATCCGATATGTGACAATCCACCGCGGGCGCGGCATAGCTTCGCTCCGTCACAGGACACCACGCCTAAATTGCAGTTCTTATGTGCAAACAAAAAGACATGGTTTTCGTGCTCACGCAAGAGTGTAGACATACCCCGAGTATACCTCTAACTTGGATTTAGAAGCGATCCATTTAAAACGACATGTGTTTTAGTTTGCTCTAGTTATAATAGAGGGTACCAGAGCTATAAGACATCTTGAAAATTTTACAGCATGGTAGAAGTTTAATGATAAGTCTGAATATACAATGACATTGTTTACTTCGGTTTTGTTGAAAAAGACCGTCTAATGCTTGCATCAGTGGCTTGCATAAACAATTGGCCCCTAAAACTAGACAAGCAAACTTACGATAATCCCAGCGTGCTTTACGGCTTCGGGCAATCCCAGCATTCCCGTCCCGATGCTTCCTCTTAATAGATGAGCCAGGGCCTGCATATTGCTGCATAGAAAAACAACAATTAATAAGGAAGTTTTGATCTATAAAACTGTCTGTTCGTTCCCAGGCTACTGGATTTTAAAAGGGCAGTTGCTGGACCTAAAAAGAATCCACTGTTAGTGATCCAACTGAGTGTAGAAGCCAACAATAAAGACACGCTACACACGTCTGTAGCCATCACAAGCTCCAAGGGCATGCGCAGAGTTCTCAGACAGGTCTTTTATCAACTCCTGGCCCCAGTTGTTGAAAAGGTGGATAACGCTATGCACTGGATTAATATCTATCCAGTCCAGTGGACAACACAATTGGTGTTCCTAACACGTATCCGCTGGATAGTGATTTATCCAACAGATAGCGCTAAGCAGGGTTTGAACAATTGGGGCCAGAGCCCCCCGCTTCTCTATTTCATATGATAACAGTTTATGTTCAGGCTGAAAAAACTCGAGGCTCTGGTAACGAGAATGAACCAGTTCGGCCGGTTCGCGCACTCGCAGATGATATGTGTAGCTTGCGCTTTTTGTGTCTTTTGTTTTAAAAAAAGAACTCACGTGGTTGTATTATTAAGATATTTTCTTTTCTCTTCAATAGATTCTTCTGAAGAAGGAGTATTTAAACCACCACTTGAGGAGCTATAAGATTTCTCCTCATTTTCGCCAACGAGACGAGCGTTTTCATCTGTTTCCCCGATGGGAGAGGCTTGTCCTTGACTATCTTTGATCGGTGGCGGATTAGGCTCATCATGCAAAGCTTGAAGCTGTATAAATACAAAAGATATCAGTTATATTCCTGGCCTCCAGTTGTTCATAACGTAGTTATGTCAGTAACTTATACATAGTGCTGTGTATCTATCTTTTGAAAATCTGAGGCCTGACCTGAAACATGCGTAAGTAACTGCTTTAAGGTTTTCACTGGCAAGATTTCTTCAAACATGACTCATGGTAGCCTGCAAGAGCATCCGATTTTTTCGGCTCATGGTGCTTTGGACATTTTTTTATCCAAGCGATTTCCACGCTCTGTCGACTCGACATGCAAATGAGAGTAAAGTTGGGCATAGTGTATAACGCTGATCAGAAAGCTGAAAAAGGAACTTAAATTGCTCAATGTTTTGGTTAGACAAAACTAACTTTCATTTCTTCTGTCTAAGCGAAACATTGGACGGTAATGTATATCAGTTTATGCTACTTTAACTATAGTACTGTATATCGGGTTATACGTTATAGTACTGAGTTTCTTTCTTGTCAGACTACAACAGCAACAATAATAAGCTTTATTTGCAAGACCGTTAACTTAAAAGTATTCCAAAATCGTACAACAAACTAAGATAACGATTGAAAACTACGTTGATAACAATTTTTTCCGAAGTTTAAAACAAGATGCTATGAATTAAATTAATTCTTTGTTAATAAGATACGAAGCAGATTTCAAAAAATGTCATAATCAATTCGTCAACCGATAATTACTTAATACTGCGATCAGAGATTGTAGCTTACTATAAAATTTATCTCTCATTTAGAGTATTCGGAACAGTAAAACAGAAAATGAATTTCGTCTTCGATTTGATTACATCTACAAGCAGGGCAAAAACTATCGAATCTAATTATTTGGTTGTATCTGCCAGTCTCGATGATGAACTTGTGGTTGCTTAACCGAAAGGCTTTTCTCTTAGCTGTTTTTCTAGTAAGGGCGAGATATTTTGAAGTGGCGTTACTAGAAATAAGAAAGGAGTGTCATACCTGTGAGTGCATTTCGAAGGCCTGCAAATTCTGATTGTCAATTTGGCAAGTTGAATTGAATAAGCAGCGTGTGTTGGTAATTTGGCATACACATTCATACCTTACAGTACTTTCTTAATAAAATATTTGTTGGCTCTACTTTTTCCTTTTGTTACGCAAAATGCGAGAGGTATCTATCGCGCATGTCAGACATAACGATTCAGTGATTCGAGATTACTTCTGTTAATTGATTATCTTTGTTCCCTTTCGCCATATTTCACACTGGCTTTCTTCTTCACTCTTCCTTTTTTTTAAAAATTTAAGAAAGCCAACCTTTATGATGTCTTTGCTGTTTGCTTTGTTGTTTTTTTTAGCCGCAAGTGCAACATTGAGCTGCAAACTCTCCACAACAAACCAACCAATATAAGACCAATAGTAAGAATAGTAAACCCGAATTTCCTAGATCACCGATTAAATGGGTTTTTATGTCCTCGTAAGGTGAACAATTTTTAGCATGAATTATGCTTTTTAAAATAGTTCAGTCTATGCGAAGGCAGTGATGATTATACACACTAACTGAAGGTCAGCGGTAAATAAGGTACCTGATTTGACTCGTACCAGTCTCTTTAATACCACACCTGTTATTTCAGTCTTGTCAAGAGACATAAATATGGCTCCTGGCCTTGTCTATTGGTCTTAAAAAAGTGTTTTAATTCTGTTAAGAATTCCGAGCCGAGTATAAAATGAAAAAGAAAACCTTATCTCTTTGAGCTAAAGGTTTCAACGGTTGCTTCGACTCCAAACAATGTAGTAATTTTTTTTCCGTTTTCTAAAGTAATGCTGAACATATGTCAAGCAAGGATACATTGCTGCGAGCGACAGGTGATTTTGAAGTAAAATCACACACCTCTGCTGAGTTTAAAACTTTCTTAGAACTACATCGATGGTTCCCCTTTAAAAAAAAACTCTACGTTTTTCATGCAAGGAAACGTAATAAATTGTGAAATAACCAGAAAACGTTCGAGCTAATTTTGTCTTTAATTAAATTTAAAATTCAAGCGTCTGCTCTCAAAGCCATCATTGTGCGGTGAAAATATTTGATTTCTGTAGAACTGAAAATTATCTTGTCTGTACGTGTTTTAAGTTCTCGGCTATTTATATACAAAAAATCTTAGTTGAAAAGAAATAAAATCAAAGCAAGGCTTATTAAATCCCAGAAAATTCACCAAAATTGTGACCCTGCACGAAGAAGAAAAGAAATTGAAATAGGGTTTCGTCGCTTCTAAGTATGGAAATTCTTATAACCCGGCATGCGCGCTAAAGGAAGAATAAGAATACCTGTACTAGAGGAATTTTCTCCTCGTTCATCGTTAGCGTTTTGATTTGCTTGAAACTTGAAATATCAGACTGTCACATGTGAGAAGGAGACAGAGTCGTAAAATTCACTCTATTTGCATTTTGTTGATTTATGTTTTATTATTAATGATATATATGAATAGGAATTAAGTCAGAAAAATAAGTCTTCATTTACGCTGACCAATCAGGAGAGCCAACAACAACACTATCGGTTTCGTAATAACACAAAATTTTACTCTATACAATAAACAAAATGGTTCGGCCGCTGGCAACTTTTGTCTTGTTAACAATTTAAAAAACCGAGTCGATACTTACGAACGATGTATTCAGACTTTGAATATTACAGGTGTTAATGTGTTACTTCTAAATAACTCAGGTTTTATCAATTCCCTCCCCCTTCGCTTTCGAACGCCTACCACGCAGGCTACATAATTGGCTGCACAGTATGCGTTTGCGCCTTCCGTATGTTATTTATACACTGTAAATCAGAAAGATCTGTCTTAGCCCTAAAAATGGGGCCGTTTCGGTGAGTAAAATACAGTCCTATTTTTGAGTCTGATTTGGCTCCCTTTAATCAGGGCCAATACAGTCCAATTAGCTAGGGCTGATTTGGACCCAAGGGCTGAAATGGGCCCAGAGTGGGCTCCAGATCTTTTTTTTGTCAGTGTGGGAAAAGAGCGTAATAAAATACCCTTTTTTTTCGTATCAGAGATGACTTTAAAATTGTAAAACCGAATACTTTAAAGGCAAATTTTGAATTAAGTAATAATTCAATGGATGCACTTCTAATTAGTTGTTCTTCATCAACTGTAGTAGCTTGAAGTACCCGGAATGAACCTAATTAACAGTCATTGACACTTCTGCAAGACTCAAGTGAACGCTATTAGAAACGTTGTAGAAAATCAGAAATGACCGGAAATCCTAAAATCTAGGACTTCAAATCCTGTGCCCCCAGAGCCTCCTGGCCCTGATGCTCAGGCCCCCAGGAGGCTCTGGGGACGAGAGTGGTAAACCGTGTGAACTTTCAACCTTGCCACCACAGCCTTTCCCTCAGAAAATGAAAAAAAAACCCCGAGCCCTGGTGAACTGTATGATTTAGGGTTTGTTCGATTGATCGTACTCCGAAATAAGAATACGGAAAAGTTTTGTTACAAACCCTTGTACCGTGATTTTTGGACCATTTTAACTCTACATCATTTCATAATCGGAATATTTTATTTCAAGCAGATTTCTAAATATTGCAATGTGAATGCCAAAACTAGCGATTTCTAGAGCTTATGCACGCTCTAAGGCTACCTTCACCCTTGGTACACTGACATGCCCCAACAGGGTACCCTGAAGAACTAAAGTGCAAACAACCTTAAGTAAAACCCACGTGAGCATTTTTTTTGTTTTGTTTTTCTGTTTGTGCCTCTGCAGGCTATTAAAAAATAAATATGAAGAAAAAAATGGCGCTGACCATGCTGAGAGAGGCTTTTCTGCTTGCGTTCTAAGAGCAGGAAAAAAAAGAAAAGATTTAAAATCCTAAAATTCAGTGCCTGTGTTTTGGAATACTTGCTTATATCGTGCCAATTTTTCTGCATTCTAAAGTTTTCTTCGGTAGGCGTTTGTCAGATCAAGCTTCCTCAGCAAGAACCAAGTTTCCGTTGACGCGAACCTGTACAGAAATGACAAATCAGTTTGGAATGAAAATAAAATAAAGCGTTTTAGTATCGCCAGCTGACTGCCTAGTCACGTTTTCTGGACTAGTTCGTATTTAGAAACTAATTAAGAAATAAAAAATTACGGGAAGGGATTTTGCTAAAGTAAAGTTGACTTCAACTCGTAAAAACAAAAATTGAGGAAATGAGTTGTTTTGATAGTTACTACGTGTCTGTGTGATTTCCCGTGAGGAGAAACAACAAGACAGTTAAAGGACATGGTAGCCGTTAAAGCAGAAGTTATTTGATTTATAATTTCCGTGCCCATACCTAGCATGTATTGTTTTGCTTGTTCATTAGTCGTTGGCGCGCTTTAAAGGAAAAAAAATTCGTTTCGGTGGGGCGTCCCTATTCCTTAGATGGCCTTTGGGCTTGATATAAGATTTAGCTTTTATTGTGTAGAAAGATACACTTGCTGTGATTTTTTAGTACTGAGTTTGTCTTTCATCTTCCGCAACACAAAAAATATAATTACCTCGTGGCCATTTGGGGGCGTAAGTCTTTATATTAGCTGACATGCAGAACTTTTTAAAGGCCTAAAGGCGAAAACGTGGTATTCTAAATTCCATTCTGGAGCAAAATTGCCCTGTGAGCAAGCTTGTATTGTTGGCAGAAGTTGCTCCTTTTGTAACCCTAAAATATGTTTACTGAATACGTCTAAGAGTAAACTTACCAATAGACTATGTTCGATACAATTAGCTCAATATCGTAAAAGAAAACCTTTCTTAAGTTAAAGGTAAAGAGGGACAAAATGCAAATAATAACAAAAAAAATTAAAATAACGCCAGAAACTATCCACAGGATATAAATTTTGGGCACTTTATAAATCAGTAAAGCCGGTCTGACACTGGTGCATGGTTAGCTATTTTTAGTATTGTTTTGTTGCCGAGAAGTCAGAGAACGACAATGAATTCCTCTTATGTAAATCAATCAGTCCTGCATGAGCTGGTGGGTGTTATGTTTGAAGTGAATGAACAAAATGAATATTCCTAAGTTTTTCATTTTGCATTTATCACATTCTTAGTGGGAACAGAGGTTTTGTTTCATGAAGCGGGACTAACACTTAATTTTTGACAACAGCCTCTCCGCTTAAACACAAAAGGTGAATGCTTCCAGTGAAAGTGCGACAGTATCGGTAAAACCTCTTCTAACAGGGAAATTTCTGTAATGATATTTTAGACAATTTTTACAAAGATGCTTTTACTTTACAATTAAGAGGCTAGAGAACTCTTACGTTTGAGTGAATAGTGTCATCCCAAAGTGTTTTTGTTTAAATAAAATGCTTGCCGTATCTTTTTTGCTGCTTTGCTATCATGGCTATACTTGACTATACGCTGGCTCCTTTGAGAAAAGAAATGTTATTCAGGGTAGTGTATTAAGTTGATCTGCATGAATGTGCACGATTATTTGATGGGAGTTTGAAGCAATACATAAAGTTCGAGAAATAAAAATTACATGTATTAAACAATGTTTCAGTCTCAAATATCTGAGACTCATCCACTCGGTAAAGGATGATTCGGCAAAGGAAGAAAATTCAGTATTACAAGTTCCTAATTAATCTACTCCTTCTGCCATCTGGTCTTCCTACTTTTAATATGACAAAACTGAATAAACAAACGGCATTTGCAGAACCTTCGTTTAACTTTTTAGTTTGGCCATCAAAAGCAGAGTGAATTATTGGCAGGACGTATACCAAGACTTCGAAGACTATAGATCATTTCCCATATCTATCAAAAACTCTCTCATAAAACATAACGGCTTATCCGAACGAAACAAACACATAGTTTTCTCTCACGACCAGCATATGCTCGGTGTCATCGCTACCACAACGTTGGTGGGAAATCACTCTTGGTCTTATCACACATGAAACTCCGCGGAGAACATACTTTTTAGTAATATTTAGCACAAACATAAACTCGTACAATTTGACCTGACGAGTACGCGGGTAAAATTTACAACGCCAACAGCCAACAATTTGAAACGAAATGTGGAACCAAGTTAAATCTGTGCTTTTATTTAAATAAAAAAAAAATAGAATGACTGTTTATTGCACTGAAAACAAGCAGCAAGTTTTTTTGGAATTACGATGTCAAATGTATCACTTTAGATACAGTTAACACATAGTGTTAATGTAAACATACAGGTTGTTTTCGACCCGTGAATTGCAAAAACGGAATCATATTTTATTTTAGGAGTACTTCCCTCAAGTTCAGCTGCTTTCTTTACCGTCAAAATAGTCTTTAATTTTTACATAGATAAGAACCAATTTTAACAAAAGAGTCAATTTGCATGCTAAGACTGATTCTTCTGGCTTTTAAAGCAAAATTAAAGGGTCGTGTTTGTAAGTGTGTGTGTGTGTGTGTGTGTGTGTGTGTGCGTGTGTGTGTGTGTTTTTTTTAAATGCGCCAGGCAGCGTTTTATAGAATTGGCCAGCTATACCAATTAAGGTATCCATTTTGTTTCCGTGAACACTGATACCGCGTATATTTCCTTGCTTCCTCCACTTGTTTCATCCATCATTTATAACAATTGATTTATGGCATCGATTCTATGTTTTAACTGATATACATTAAGGAGTTGCTGGCGATAGCCACAGAAATCCTCAATTAATATGATGCACTCTCGATTTTGTCTCGTTTTGTTTCCACTTGCAGAAAGCAAACTTCTCTCCAATTGACTCCCACAAGCTTGACCGAAATTTTCCGTTCAAAAACCCGTATAAAAATGGGTTTAAGGCACTATTGAGAAACGTTAGGAGCATGACTGGTACCTTGACTGTTCTGGAGAAACGACGGTGATGAATAGAGCTATAGAATATGAAAATAAAGTAAGGGCTCCAACAGATTAGAAAAACCGCCACAATTAACCAAAGCATTTTAAAACCCCTCGCCTTTTGCCGTCGTCTGTTCTTTATGATCCTTGAGGTATATAACTTCTTGAAACGTGAGGTGTTAGTCGCAGAAGTTATTTCTTCTCCTACAATAGTGTTTTCTGGCGTATGAGCAATGGTGGTTTCACCATGGTAGTCTGTGATAACGTTGAGTTGGGAACTGCTTGGTTGCGTGCTGTTAATCGGGTTAGGCGGGGTCACTTTGGCTTGATGAACCCGGCGAAATTGTCTCCTGGCTGTGAACAGAATGGAGACATATGTGAATGCGATTATTGAAAATGGCCCAACAAAACAAGTTATGAATAAAAATATTGTGTAGCCGTTATCAGCTGTAGGTTTTCCGAACTCCGGCCGGCAAATTGATTCTTCAACAACAAATTTGTAGCCCTGTCCCCAGCCAATGACAGGCAGAATGGAGCATACAGCAGCATGAAGCCAAACATATACCAACATCATTACACTTTTCCTGTGCGTGACTAGGATGCAGTATTTCAGTGGACGACATATCGCCAGATATCGATCGATAGCTACTAAAACCAAAGTTAGAATAGACGCAATACACAGAACTGAGATCAGAAACCCTGTAAGCTTACACATGACCTCGCCAAATACCCATCGGCCGGTGATGGCGGACACCAAAGCAAAAGGCATACACAGCACGGATAACAAGAAATCTGTAGCCGCGAGATTAAAGATAAAAGAGTTCGTAATCGTTCGTAGAGATCGGTGAACCAGAATACAGCGACATATAAAGCTGTTAGCTACGGCGCTAACTATCATTATCAGTGTAAGAAAAACGCTTTGGACAACAATCAAGGCGGGGAGGTTGGACGCTTGCACTGGTTTAAGACTAGCATTCCTGGAATTGTCCATGCTCGATTCAAGGTCAACAGCGGAGTGTTTAGCTGTTGATGCCCGATGCTTGTTTGGTATTTTCCTTTAAATGCTGCACTTATCAATGTCTTCGGCAAATTTTACACTAGGATCTGCCGGGACGCTAAGTGCTAATGTAGAAGCCTTGACGAGTCAAGATAATCCAGGTCGTTTCTCCTGTATTTTAACACATTTCTCGCGTAAAACATCTCCATAATACTTGCTTTTACTTCTTACGACTGCCTTCTGCTGTAACATTGAGCTTAAAAAAAGCATGATGAATATTTAAACAACAACTACATCAGTGCTCCGTATACGTGCATGTCTTCCCCGAAAGCAATTAGATATGTGCGCACGTAAGAATCCATTACAATCACACACCTGCCGAATGTAAATAAAAACAACAAATTCACAGACTGTCCACAGATTTCCATTTCAATATCTGTAAATTGACTTTTGGCTGGAACAACTGATGTTGAATTTAATCGTATCTTCTTTTCGGTTTCAACAAAACACAATTTGTCTTTTAACGGGGTGTGTGCATTAAGGCCGTGAAACGAATTGTTTATAGCTATTAAAAGTCTACAGGAAAGCTAAATGAAATGCGCTGTTAATTAAAAGCAAACTCAGTTCTTTAAGATCTTTCTTGAACAAAAGAGCTTTCCTTTTAAAAGATGACTTTGATGGAAGTTTTCAACATGAGGAAGGGAACACACATTGCTAGAAAGATTGGTTTCTAGCATTGATTACACTGATAGCGGAGGGTTCAGATTCACCAGTGATAGAAAACGTTCCAGAAGTTTCCTTTTCGTGGAATCTAAAACAAATATTTTCGAATTCAAAGCCGTAAAAAGAGTAATAAACGTTAGAATTTTTTTTTCTGCTAAATCAAAAGGGATCAAGTTGCTTTTTGTTGAGGCGAGTTCTGTTCTGTTCTGTATGTGGAACCTGGCAGTCTGCACCTTCTTCACTTATCGCATAATGATGTTTAACAGTTTATCTTTAAAAAATATTCATTTTTTCCGATATAAGATCAGACCAGGTCAAAAATCAGTAAAAAAGAATTTTTTTTTCAGTCGGACGCAAAAAGAGAAAAAAGACAAGGAAACGAACACAAATGAATTTTCTTTTAGATAGCGCTATAACCTTTTCTGAAGCGTGACAGCACCAAGACTCTCTCTAATAAAGATTTCTTGTGAAAGAACAAACAAACGCGGACAGGCAGATCCTGTGCAAATATTTGATGTCAAAAGTGTCAAGGTGACTCGCCATTTTATGCAAATACTGATTTTTTTCCAAGTGAAAATCCCCTTTTAGAAATGACACCGAATCAATTTTGTTTTGATTAATATTCACCTTTTTTTTCTACATTTTTCTACAAATTGAAATCATTTTCATTTTGTTGTAAGAATCATGATCCCATTCTTTGAAATATAGAGTTCCAGGAACAAAACGATAACACTCGATAATTTCTCCTGATGAATATTCGCTTTGAATTAATTTGGAATTTTCTGCAAAGCTACAATAGGTCAGTTACAAAGTATGAAGATTCATATTTGGCTCTTACGCTGAGGGGAATCTAACAACCATAAAAAAAAATGAAAAAATAAAAAATCAATGAACCAATTAAAATTCATACTTGGCTGCGATGCTTGGGGGGAACAAAATAAAAGAAATCATCTTGAGGGTCAGAAATGAATAATACATTTCTTTTGTTTTATTTCCCCAAGCCTCGCAGCCAAGTTTGAATTTTGATATATCGAAAATGGTCTATTCCTTTTTCCCAGTGTCATCAATTAATGCCATTCCTTTTTCAACCTCGTTCCCAGGGTCTTCTCGTTTTCCAAGAAGACGAGAAGAACCTGGGGTCGAGGTTGGTCCTTTTCCTTTTTTTCTCAGCCTCAGAGAAAGGTATAAAGTTTAATAATTCGAAACTGGCCTATTTGCAATGCAGAGAATAATTATCCGAATTAGGTATCAGTCGACACCCAATGTTTCGTTCGTTAGTTGAATCATATGCCATGGGCCAAATTCATATTCTGAATTTTTTTAAACAAACATCCTTCATTCACACTCTGTATACATTAGATGCTGACTTATTATTCTCAAAATGGTGTTATGAAGTACATGCTAAACTTGGAAATAGAAGGGAAATTCCAGCTTTTAACGGACGAATCCGGTTCTTGACGCTGTTCGCTATATTCACCATGGACTGTTTCAATCATATTTATGCACCTGTTGGTTCCGCTTACGATACGATGAGATGACATTGTCACTTTAAATAGACCAAGATAGAAATTCATTTACAGTACTTTCTTAATAAAATATTTGTTGGCTCTACTTTTTCCTTTTGTTACGCAAAATGCGAGAGGTATCTATCGCGCATGTCAGACATAACGATTCAGTGATTCGAGATTACTTCTGTTAATTGATTATCTTTGTTCCCTTTCGCCATATTTCACACTGGCTTTCTTCTTCACTCTTCCTTTTTTTTAAAAATTTAAGAAAGCCAACCTTTATGATGTCTTTGCTGTTTGCTTTGTTGTTTTTTTTAGCCGCAAGTGCAACATTGAGCTGCAAACTCTCCACAACAAACCAACCAATATAAGACCAATAGTAAGAATAGTAAACCCGAATTTCCTAGATCACCGATTAAATGGGTTTTTATGTCCTCGTAAGGTGAACAATTTTTAGCATGAATTATGCTTTTTAAAATAGTTCAGTCTATGCGAAGGCAGTGATGATTATACACACTAACTGAAGGTCAGCGGTAAATAAGGTACCTGATTTGACTCGTACCAGTCTCTTTAATACCACACCTGTTATTTCAGTCTTGTCAAGAGACATAAATATGGCTCCTGGCCTTGTCTATTGGTCTTAAAAAAGTGTTTTAATTCTGTTAAGAATTCCGAGCCGAGTATAAAATGAAAAAGAAAACCTTATCTCTTTGAGCTAAAGGTTTCAACGGTTGCTTCGACTCCAAACAATGTAGTAATTTTTTTTCCGTTTTCTAAAGTAATGCTGAACATATGTCAAGCAAGGATACATTGCTGCGAGCGACAGGTGATTTTGAAGTAAAATCACACACCTCTGCTGAGTTTAAAACTTTCTTAGAACTACATCGATGGTTCCCCTTTAAAAAAAAACTCTACGTTTTTCATGCAAGGAAACGTAATAAATTGTGAAATAACCAGAAAACGTTCGAGCTAATTTTGTCTTTAATTAAATTTAAAATTCAAGCGTCTGCTCTCAAAGCCATCATTGTGCGGTGAAAATATTTGATTTCTGTAGAACTGAAAATTATCTTGTCTGTACGTGTTTTAAGTTCTCGGCTATTTATATACAAAAAATCTTAGTTGAAAAGAAATAAAATCAAAGCAAGGCTTATTAAATCCCAGAAAATTCACCAAAATTGTGACCCTGCACGAAGAAGAAAAGAAATTGAAATAGGGTTTCGTCGCTTCTAAGTATGGAAATTCTTATAACCCGGCATGCGCGCTAAAGGAAGAATAAGAATACCTGTACTAGAGGAATTTTCTCCTCGTTCATCGTT
The DNA here is from genome assembly GCA_942486025.1 of Porites evermanni. NCBI lineage: Eukaryota > Metazoa > Cnidaria > Anthozoa > Scleractinia > Poritidae > Porites > Porites evermanni. The sequence continues at coordinate 82,173 of CALNXI010001604.1, read as the reverse complement.
AGCGTTTTGATTTGCTTGAAACTTGAAATATCAGACTGTCACATGTGAGAAGGAGACAGAGTCGTAAAATTCACTCTATTTGCATTTTGTTGATTTATGTTTTATTATTAATGATATATATGAATAGGAATTAAGTCAGAAAAATAAGTCTTCATTTACGCTGACCAATCAGGAGAGCCAACAACAACACTATCGGTTTCGTAATAACACAAAATTTTACTCTATACAATAAACAAAATGGTCCGGCCGCTGGCAACTTTTGTCTTGTTAACAATTTAAAAAACCGAGTCGATACTTACAAACGATGTATTCAGACTTTGAACATTACAGGTGTTAATGTGTTACTTCCAAATAACTCAGGTTTTGTCAATTCCCTTCCCCTTCGCTTTCGAACGCCTGCCAGGCAGGCTATAGAATTGGCTGCACAGTATGCGTTTGCGCCTTCCGTATGTTATTTACACACTGTAAAATCGGAAAGATCTATTTTAGCCCTAAAAATGGGGCAGTTTCGGTGAGTAAAATACAGTCCTATTTTTGAGTCTAATTTGGCTCCCTTTAATCAGGGCCAATACAGTCCAATTAGCTAGGGCTGATTTGGACCCAAGGGCTGAAATGGGCCCCAGAGTGGGCTGGAATAGCCTTTAGATTGAGCTTTTTTGGCTTGAATTGATCTCATATGGCTCCAGATCTTTTTTTGTCAGTGTGGGAACAGAGCGTAATAAAATACACTTTTTTCGTATCAGAGATGATTTTAAAATTGTGAAACCGAATACTTTAAAGGCAAATTTTGAATTTAGTAATAATTCAATGGATGCACATCTAATTAGTTTGTTCTTCATCAACTGTAGTAGCTTGAAGTACCCGGAATGAACCTAATTAACAGTCATTGACACTTCTGCAAGAGCAAGTGAACGCTATTAGAAACGTTGTAGAAAATCAGAAATGACCGGAAGTCCTAAAATCTAGGACTTCAAATCCTGTGTCCCCAGAGCCTCCTAGTCCTGATGCTCAGGCCCCTAGGAGGCTCTGGGGACGAGAGTGGTAAACCTTGTGAACTGTCAACCTTTCCACCACAGCCTTTCCCTCAAAAAAAGAAAAAAAAAAAAAAAAAACGGAGCCCTGGTGAACTGTATGATTTAGGGTTTGTTCGATTGATCGTACTCCGGAATAAGAATACGGAAAAGTTTTGTTACAAACTCTTGTACCGTGATTTTTGGACCATTTTTATAACTCTACATCATTTCATAATCGGGATATTTTATTTCAAGCAGATTTCTAAATATTGCAATGTGAATGCTAAAACTAGCGATTTCTAGAGCTTATGCACGCTCTAAGGCTACCTTCGTGACCCTTGGTACACGGACATGCCCCAACAGGGTACCCTGAGGAACTAAAGTGCAAACAACCTTAAGTAAAACCAACGTGGGCATTTTTTTTTGTTTTTACTGTTTGTGCTTCTGCATGCTATAAAAAATAAATATGAAGAAAAAAATGGTGCTGACCATGCTGAGAGAGACTTTTCTGCTCTGATTTAAAATCCTAAAATTCAGTGCTTGTGTCTTAGAATACTTCCTTACATTGTGCCAATTTTTCTGCATTCTAAAGTTTTCATTGGTACGCGTTTGTTAGATCAAGCTTCCTCAGCAAGAACCAAGTTTCCGTTGACGCGGACCTGTACAGAAATGATAAATCAATTTGGAATGAAAAGAAAATAAAGCATTTTAGTATCGCCAGCTGACTGCCTAGTCACGTTTTCTGGACTGGTTCGTATTTAGAAACTAATTAAGAAATAAAAAATTAAGGGAAGGGATTTTGCTAAAGTAAAGTTGACTTCAACTCGTAAAAACAAAAATTGAGGAAATGAGTTGTTTTGATAGTTACTAAGTGTCTGTGTGATTTCCCGTGAGAAGAAACAACAAGACAGGTAAAGGGCATGGTCGCCGTTAAAGCAGAAGTTATTTGATTTATAATTTCCGAAACAATACCTAGCATGTATTGTTTTGCTTGTTCATTAGTCGTTGGCGCGCTTTACAGGAAGAAAAATTCGTTTCGGTGGGGCTTCCCTATTCTTTAGATGGCCTTTGGGCTTGATATAAGATTTAGCTTTTATTGTGTAGAAAGATACACTTGTTGTGATTTTTTAGTACTGAGTTTGTCTTTCATCTTCCGCAACACAAAAAATATAATTACCTCGTGGTCATTTGGGGGCGCAAGTTTTTATTAGCTGACATGAAGAACTTTTAAAAGGCCTAAAGGCGAAAACGTGGTATTCTAAATTCCATTCTGGAGCAAAAATTGCCTTTTGAGCAAGCTTGTATTGTTGACAGAAGTTGCTCCTTTTGTAACCCTAAAATATCGTTTATTGAACACGTTTAAGAGTAAATGTCCAGTAGAATTATTAGCTCAACATCGTAAAAAAAGCCTTTCTGAAGTTGTAGGTAAAAATGCAAATAATAACAAAAAAAATTGAAATAACGCCAAAAACCATCCACAGGATATACATTTTGGGTATCAAATTTAGGGTATCTTTATAAATCAGTAAAGCCGGGCTGACACTGGTGCATGGTTGGCTATTCTCTTGTTTTGTTGCCGAGAAGTCAGAGAACAACAATGAATTCCCCTTTTATGTAAATCAGTCAGTCCTGCATCAGCTAGTGGGTGTTATGTGGGTGGGTGTAAACGAAAAAAATAAATACTCCTAAGTGTTTCATTTTGCATTTATCACATTCTTAGTGGGAACAGAGATTTTGTTTCATGAAGCGGGACTAATACTTAATTTTTGACAACAGCCTCTCCGCTTAAACACAAAAGGTGAATGCTTCCAGTGAAAGTGCGACAGTATCGGTAAAACCTCTTCTAACAGGAAAATTTCTGTAATGATATTTTAGATATTTCTGTAATGATATTTTTACAAAGATGCTTTTACTTTACAATTAAGAGGCTAGAGAACTCTTACGTTTGAGTGAATAATGTTATCCCAAAGTGTTTTTGTTTAAATAAAATGCTTGCCGTATCTTTTTTGCTGCTTTGCTATCATGGCTATACTTGGCTATACGCTGGCTCCTTTGAGAAAAGAAATGTTATTGGTAGTGTATTAGGTTGATCTGCATGAATGTGCACGATTATTTGATGGGAGTTTGAAGCAATACATAAAGTTCGACAAATAAAAATTACATGTATTAAAGAATGTTTCAGTCTCAAATATCTGAGACTCATTCACTCGGTAAAGGATGATTCGGCAAAGGAAGAAAATTCAGTATTACAAGTTCCTAATTAATCTACTCCTTGTGCCATCTGGTCTTCCTACTTTTAATATGACAAAATTGAATAAACAAACGGAATTTGCAGAACCTTCGTTTAACTTTTTAGTTTGGCCATCAAAAGCAGAGTGAATTATTGGCAGGACGTATACCAAGACTTCGAAGACTATAGATCATTTCCCATATCTTTCAAAAACTCTCTTATAAAACATAACGGCTTATCCGAACGAAACAAACACATAGTTTTCTCTCACGACCAGCATATGCTCGGTGTCATCGCTACCACAACGTTGGTGGGAAATCACTCTTGGTCTTATCACACATGAAACTCCGCGGAGAACATACTTTTTAGTAATATTTAGCACAAACATAAACTCGTACAATTTGACCTGACGAGTACGCGGGTAAAATTTACAACGCCAACAGCCAACAATTTGAAACGAAATGTGGAACCAAGTTAAATCTGTGCTTTTATTTAAATAAAAAAAAAATAGAATGACTGTTTATTGCACTGAAAACAAGCAGCAAGTTTTTTTGGAATTACGATGTCAAATGTATCACTTTAGATACAGTTAACACATAGTGTTAATGTAAACATACAGGTTGTTTTCGACCCGTGAATTGCAAAAACGGAATCATATTTTATTTTAGGAGTACTTCCCTCAAGTTCAGCTGCTTTCTTTACCGTCAAAATAGTCTTTAATTTTTACATAGATAAGAACCAATTTTAACAAAAGAGTCAATTTGCATGCTAAGACTGATTCTTCTGGCTTTTAAAGCAAAATTAAAGGGTCGTGTTTGTAAGTGTGTGTGTGTGTGTGTGTGTGTGTGTGTGCGTGTGTGTGTGTGTTTTTTTTAAATGCGCCAGGCAGCGTTTTATAGAATTGGCCAGCTATACCAATTAAGGTATCCATTTTGTTTCCGTGAACACTGATACCGCGTATATTTCCTTGCTTCCTCCACTTGTTTCATCCATCATTTATAACAATTGATTTATGGCATCGATTCTATGTTTTAACTGATATACATTAAGGAGTTGCTGGCGATAGCCACAGAAATCCTCAATTAATATGATGCACTCTCGATTTTGTCTCGTTTTGTTTCCACTTGCAGAAAGCAAACTTCTCTCCAATTGACTCCCACAAGCTTGACCGAAATTTTCCGTTCAAAAACCCGTATAAAAATGGGTTTAAGGCACTATTGAGAAACGTTAGGAGCATGACTGGTACCTTGACTGTTCTGGAGAAACGACGGTGATGAATAGAGCTATAGAATATGAAAATAAAGTAAGGGCTCCAACAGATTAGAAAAACCGCCACAATTAACCAAAGCATTTTAAAACCCCTCGCCTTTTGCCGTCGTCTGTTCTTTATGATCCTTGAGGTATATAACTTCTTGAAACGTGAGGTGTTAGTCGCAGAAGTTATTTCTTCTCCTACAATAGTGTTTTCTGGCGTATGAGCAATGGTGGTTTCACCATGGTAGTCTGTGATAACGTTGAGTTGGGAACTGCTTGGTTGCGTGCTGTTAATCGGGTTAGGCGGGGTCACTTTGGCTTGATGAACCCGGCGAAATTGTCTCCTGGCTGTGAACAGAATGGAGACATATGTGAATGCGATTATTGAAAATGGCCCAACAAAACAAGTTATGAATAAAAATATTGTGTAGCCGTTATCAGCTGTAGGTTTTCCGAACTCCGGCCGGCAAATTGATTCTTCAACAACAAATTTGTAGCCCTGTCCCCAGCCAATGACAGGCAGAATGGAGCATACAGCAGCATGAAGCCAAACATATACCAACATCATTACACTTTTCCTGTGCGTGACTAGGATGCAGTATTTCAGTGGACGACATATCGCCAGATATCGATCGATAGCTACTAAAACCAAAGTTAGAATAGACGCAATACACAGAACTGAGATCAGAAACCCTGTAAGCTTACACATGACCTCGCCAAATACCCATCGGCCGGTGATGGCGGACACCAAAGCAAAAGGCATACACAGCACGGATAACAAGAAATCTGTAGCCGCGAGATTAAAGATAAAAGAGTTCGTAATCGTTCGTAGAGATCGGTGAACCAGAATACAGCGACATATAAAGCTGTTAGCTACGGCGCTAACTATCATTATCAGTGTAAGAAAAACGCTTTGGACAACAATCAAGGCGGGGAGGTTGGACGCTTGCACTGGTTTAAGACTAGCATTCCTGGAATTGTCCATGCTCGATTCAAGGTCAACAGCGGAGTGTTTAGCTGTTGATGCCCGATGCTTGTTTGGTATTTTCCTTTAAATGCTGCACTTATCAATGTCTTCGGCAAATTTTACACTAGGATCTGCCGGGACGCTAAGTGCTAATGTAGAAGCCTTGACGAGTCAAGATAATCCAGGTCGTTTCTCCTGTATTTTAACACATTTCTCGCGTAAAACATCTCCATAATACTTGCTTTTACTTCTTACGACTGCCTTCTGCTGTAACATTGAGCTTAAAAAAAGTATGATGAATATTTAAACAACAACTACATCAGTGCTCCGTATACGTGCATGCATGTCTTCCCCGAAAGCAATTAGATATGTGCGCACGTAAGAATCCATTACAATCACACACCTGCCGAATGTAAATAAAAACAACAAATTCACAGACTGTCCACAGATTTCCATTTCAATATCTGTAAATTGACTTTTGGCTGGAACAACTGATGTTGAATTTAATCGTATCTTCTTTTCGGTTTCAACAAAACACAATTTGTCTTTTAACGAGGTGTGTGCATTAAGGCCGTGAAACGAATTGTTTATAGCTATTAAAAGTCTACAGGAAAGCTAAATGAAATGCGCTGTTAATTAAAAGCAAACTCTGTTCTTTAAGATCCTTTTTGAACAAAAGAGCTTTCCTTTTAAAAGATGACTTTGATGGAAGTTTTCAACATGAGGAAGGGAACACACATTGCTAGAAAGATTGGTTTCTAGCATTGATTACACTGATAGCGGAGGGTTCAGATTCACCAGTGATAGAAAACGTTCCAGAAGTTTCCTTTTCGTGGAATCTAAAACAAATATTTTCGAATTCAAAGCCGTAAAAAGAGTAATAAACGTTAGAATTCTTTTTTCTGCTAAATCAAAAGGGTTCAAGTTGCTTTTTGTTGAGGCGAGTTCTGTTCTGTTCTGTATGTGGAACCTGGCAGTCTGCACCTTCTTCGCTTATCGCATAATGATGTTTAACAGTTTATCTTTAAAAAATATTCATTTTTTCCGATATAAGATCAGACCAGGTCAAAAATCAGTAAAAAAGAATTTTTTTTTCAGTCGGACGCAAAAAGAGAAAAAAGACAAGGAAACGAACACAAATGAATTTTCTTTTAGATAGCGCTATAACCTTTTCTGAAGCGTGACAGCACCAAGACTCTCTCTAATAAAGATTTCTTGTGAAAGAACAAACAAACGCGGACAGGCAGATCCTGTGCAAATATTTGATGTCAAAAGTGTCAAGGTGACTCGCCATTTTATGCAAATACTGATTTTTTTCCAAGTGAAAATCCCCTTTTAGAAATGACACCGAATCAATTTTGTTTTGATTAATATTCACCTTTTTTTTCTACATTTTTCTACAAATTGAAATCATTTTCATTTTGTTGTAAGAATCATGATCCCATTCTTTGAAATATAGAGTTCCAGGAACAAAACGATAACACTCGAGAATTTCTCCTGATGAATATTCGCTTTGAATTAATTTGGAATTTTCTGTAAAGCTACAATAGGTCAGTTACAAAGTATGAAGATTCATATTTGGCTCTTACGCTGAGGGGAATCTAACAACCATAAAAAAAAAATGAAAAAATAAAAAATCAATGAACCAATTAAAATTCATACTTGGCTGCGATGCTTGGGGGGAACAAAATAAAAGAAATCATCTTGAGGGTCAGAAATGAATAATACATTTCTTTTGTTTTATTTCCCCAAGCCTCGCAGCCAAGTTTGAATTTTGATATATCGAAAATGGTCTATTCCTTTTTCCCAGTGTCATCAATTAATGCCATTCCTTTTTCAACCTCGTTCCCAGGGTCTTCTCGTTTTCCAAGAAGACGAGAAGAACCTGGGGTCGAGGTTGGTCCTTTTCCTTTTTTTCTCAGCCTTAGAGAAAGGTATAAAGTTTAATAATTCGAAACTGGCCTATTTGCAATGCAGAGAATAATTATCCGAATTAGATATCAGTCGACACCCAATGTTTCGTTCGTTAGTTGAATCATATGCCATGGGCCAAATTCATATTCTGAATTTTTTTAAACAAACATCCTTCATTCACACTCTGCATACATTAGATGCTGACTTATTATTCTCAAAATGGTGTTATGAAGTACATGCTAAACTTGGAAATAGAAGGGAAATTCCAGCTTTTAACGGACGAATCCGGTTCTTGACGCTGTTCGCTATATTCACCATGGACTGTTTCAATCATATTTATGCACCTGTTGGTTCCGCTTACGATACGATGAGATGACATTGTCACTTTAAATAGACCAAGATAGAAATTCATAGTGATCGTCTGGGGCAAAAGCGTGCAACAGAGTAAGCCTTTAAGAATAACTTAGTTCAGTATCCTTCCCAGCATTCTGCTCCAGCTCGTTCGCTCTTTGCTTTCGCGTCTTTCACAGCACTGCCGCTGAACAAAACTGCAATGTACGTGGGCGACAACAAGAGACGCTAGAGCCCTTTTCTACTGAGAAGGTCCCGGGAATTACTGGGACGTTTGAGAGACGGGCCCCTGGAGTGGATTACATGAACGGAGCGCGGCGCAATCTCAGTTATCAGTTAGATTTTCGGTGATCTCTCAGTTAACTATTAATAAAAAACATTCATTAATTAATTTAAAAAACATCTTCACTACCCAGCTAACAATAAAACATTTGACCTATTCTCAGCTACTGGTAAAAATGCAGAGCCCCATCCTGTGTGAATTGGGACAAGGAACTAAAGGAGAGGGTAATTAGTCGAGGATGGACCTAAAGAGGTTCCTCTACCTTTTCCCCGCCCTGCTATCTCCTCCTGACGCTCGTTTGTTCTCGGCTTGGTTCCTATTCTCTCTTTTATATCATGGCAAACCAAAAATTGGCTGTCATTTTTCTGACAGTTTATGAATTTCTGCCTCGGATTAATAGTGAAGTTTCATGGTCCTGTTCACTCCGGCACGTACAATAAATCAGAAGGTTTCAAGAAGAATGTGCTAATTTTTTTAAGAAGAATATTTTATTATTTTTCATTAATGTACGGGTATTTTCTGGATGCTTCTGTGCTACTATCTCAGGGACATTTACATAGTGATAGGGCTTACACAGGCTTTTCAAGGTCAAGATAGCAAAAAAATGCAGTCCATATATACAGGTTATGAGAGCCTTTTATTGCCGACTGTATTAAGGAGTCGTTTATTTTATCGACTGATTTCTGTATAATTCAATTCAGACTAGTTTTTTTTTATAATTGTAAAACCTCAGTTACACGACCCTTACGGGGTAATTCTGGTTGGTTTTTGGGGGGGAGGGGGGGGGAGATGGTGAGGAAATAGGATTGAATTTAAAATGAATGAAGGTATGTACACACAAAAAAGGTAGTCCTTTAGTGAGCTCAGGGGCACCTTGTTGTGGTGGTAGGCTATCTTTTTTTTGTCTGTTCACAAGATAATAGGACAAAGAGAGAATCTTAGGGCGTCGGCGGGGATATGTGGGATATTTTTAGAGGTTGTAATTAAACGGAAGTCTAATTCCATAGAAGTCCGCACCATAGTTAATTGAGTGGAATGGTTATGAAACCCGTCAGACTCCTTTGTTATATGTTTTTGTGGACCTGAAAGCGCACAACGTTCAAAAGAATTCCTATCGTTTTGATTGTATTGACCAATAAAAACGTTGCATTAATTCATTCCGTAACAATTTGCCAACAGAAAACAAAGGATTGTGCACTTTCACGGTACTTCCAACATAAACTGCAGCACTGTTGTTCTTATCATTGATGTTTGCCGCTTTTCATAACCAGTCTCCTCTAATAACTATATATATGTTCGCACATTTAAATCGATTGCTTGAAACGTCATCACGTCCAAGCGCGACTTTCTCAAAGCAAACACCTCTCCGGAAAACCAACTTCTGAATAATTTCAAGCGTTTAATTGGTCTAAATATAAAATAAAATAGAAACTATAACAGGATGAATTATAAGGCATGAAAGGGCGGCCTAGCCTCCCTGCAGACGTCCTTTGGGGTTCGTTCGTCACGCATTCATTTCTCCGTGGGGGAGAAATAAATGCGTGATGAACGAACCCCAAAAGGACGTTTGCGGGGAGGCTAAAGGCTGCTGGGATTGTTATTATTAGTTAGAGCAATCTTTATTTCAACTCCTTAGAATAAACATCCTCGTCTAAAGAAGAAAAAATCAATTATTTAAGGAGATTTGATGACCAACCCGGCCAAAAGACTGGGAGATTTGCCCTATGATAAGAGTTAGTAAGTAATTCAAATTTTTGTACTTGGGACCCGACAACCGATGTCGTCGCACATGATTGCCGATACTTTTTTATCATTTGCATAATTGCATTTTAATTACATTGTAAAAATTAAAAATTTGCATAATGGGCTAATATGGCTTCCAAGATCAAACTAACGAATATATTGGTAGATTTACTTTGCTTTTTAGTGGTTTTAGTTCTTTTCATCGCCGGTGAGGTCTTCATTTATGGAACTGACGAAGGTCTGTACCCGTTTAAGCGCGATTTTCTCTGTGGTGACACGAGTATACAATGGCCAAAGAAAGAAAGCACCGTTCCATTCACGATCAACGCGACTCTTTCATTTCTACTCCCTATAGTCGTGGTAAGTGATCAAGATTTAACTAGTTAACTATTACTGTATTTTCTACGGGAAAGAAAAGTA